>JAMQGT020013390.1:0-106246 GCA_024447675.2 Pterophyllum scalare
ACAATGCGGTTTGTCCTGATCGTGGAACGGTGGACCAGCTCTTTGTCCTCTCAAGGATATTCAAGTGTGCCTAACCAGTCTACATGTGTTTTGTGGACTTGGAGAAGGCATTCGACCGTGTCCCTCGGGATATCCTTTGAGAGGTCCTGCGGGAATATGGGGTGTCTGGACCGTTGCTTGCACAGTCTCTGTACAACCGCAGTGAGAGCTTGGTCCGTATAGTCAGTAATAAGTCGAATTCGTTTCCCGTGGGTGTTGGACTCCGTCAGGGCTGCCCTTTGTCACCGATTCTCTTCATAATTTTTATGGACAGAATTTCTAGGCGTAGCCAGGTGGCGGAAGGCTTCTCCCTTGGTGGCCTCAGAGTCTCGTCTCTGCTTTTTGTGGATGACGTGGTCCTGTTGGCTTCATGAGGCAGTGGCCTCCAGCTCACAGTGGAACGATTCGCAGCCGAGTGTGAAGCGGCTGGCATGAAAATCAGCACCTCTAAGTCTGAGGCCATGGTCCTCAGCTGGAAAAGGGTGGGGTGACCTCTCCGGCTCAGGGACGAGTTCCTTCCTCAAGTGGAGGAGTTTAAGTATCTCGGGGTCTTGTTCATGAGTGAGGAGAAGGGAGCGGGAGATCGACAGATGGATCGGGGCTGCTTCTGCAGTGATGTGGACGCTGCACCGGTCTGTTGTGGTGAAGAGGGAGCTTAGTGTAAAAGCGAAGCTCTCGATTTACCGGTCGATCTACGTTCCTACCCTCACCTATGGTCACGAGCTTTGGGTGGTGACCGAAGAACAAGATCGCAAATACAAGCGGCAGAAATGAGTTGCCTTCGAAGGGTGGCTGGCCTCTCTCTTAGAGATAAGGTGAAGAGTGCAGCCATCCGGGAAGGGCTCAGATTAGAGCCGCTACTCCCCACATCGAAAGGAGCCAGTTGAGGTGGCTCAGGCATCTGATTAGGATGCCTTCTGGCCGCCTCCTGGGTGAGGTGTTCTGGGCATGTCCCACCGGGAGGAGGCCCCATGGCAGACCCAGGACATTCTGGAGAGATTATATCTCTCGGCTGGCCTGGGAACACCTTGGGGTCCCTCCGAATGAGCTGGTGGAGGTGGCTGGGGAAAGGGAAGCCTGGGCTTCTCTGCTTGGGCTGCTGCCCCTGCGACCCGGCCCCAGATAAGCGGAAGAGAATGGATGGATGGAAGTTGGTATTAACTGGAGCATTAACTAAATAATAATGAGATATCAGATGAATGGAGTATATTTGCAATTTACTGGGGTGTGTTGTGCGTGGAATTAGCAGTCAGTAAGAACAGTGGATTTGGTTTTTGAATCGTGCAGGTAGAATAAATCAGATAAATCTGTCACCTTCATACATGATAGACAAACTTACTACACCTCTCTGTCTTATGCCCAATTTTTACATTCCTTCCTAACTCTGTTGCAATGTGAAAGTGTGTGTGTGTGTGTGTGTGTGTGTGTGTGTGTGTGTGTGTGTGTGTGTGTGTGTGTGTGTGTGTTACTGAGGAGAGGAAATTTCCCACACCTCACCTAGCATGACCTAAACCTCTTATTAACCCTGCGAAAGGCAGTGAATCAGTGGAATTTTTTCGTGGGGAGGGTGGCAGAAAAGAAGAGAGAGAGGAAGAGAAAATCCACATTGTTTATAGCTCGCCTGCCCTCCTGGCAGTAAAATATTCTCCTCCTCCTCTCTTGTCTCTTCATTCTTGTTCCTGGGTCCCTTATCTCTCCTGCAATCCCTATCAGATTTGGCTCTACTCTGCCATTGCTTTTTAGTGCTAAACATTAGCATCAATCCTGATGATCCTTAGTCACTTTAGGTTGTGAGCTCTGTGAGACTGTTTTAGATAATGATACCTCAGAGGTCAGATTTAGATGCAGGTGGTACATTTACAATACAATACATGAGCAGCTTCACCTCTGTATTACTGATGCTAGCACTCTGAATTTGATCATGATTAGCCAAAGTCTTAAATGCAGTAAAAATAGATTTGATGAGAAGTTACAAGCTGAAAATTGGCTGACATAAAAGTACAAAATCTTTTTTTTAATTAAAGCCCTTTAGGCCGGGCCTAAAGGGCGGGCCCGCCGGTGTCCTCATTTGCATGCACATTTTGTAATGACGCTATAACTGCAACCAAATAAGAGAGAGCAATAATTTTTTTTGCATATAAGACTTTCGCCAGAGACTTTACACTTACATATTGAACATGTCCCCAGAGCGCTATATCCTTCCTCCAATCGGTTCGCAGAAATTGTGTAAAATTGCGTATAAAGCGCAAACAAAACATAATCCACGCAGTAATTGTTTTCATTAGCGGCTAACAGCACTTCCTACATTGGAATGTCCGTCATCACGTTGTCACATGAACTATGACATGATTTCATGTAAGCCACTACCTGCAGCAGCAGGAAGTGACGTCATTTTTCCACGAATCACTCATATTCTTGCCGGGAAACATAGTTTTATTCTCCTAGGCCTGGCACAGCAGAAAACACTGCATGTTTGACTTTATGACTTCCTGTATACATTCCAGAGACACTTAGAACTTTGAATACACTATTGAAAATAGTTTATTTTAATGCACATGCTGTCTTTTTGCAAATTCTGCACAGTATTCTTTTTTTTTTTTCGTTTTTCCTACAATTTATAAAATTAGTGTATCTTACAAATGAAGTCATGAACACACTCAAAATTTATTTCCTGTGGTTTAAAAGGCGTCTGTGCATCTTTTTCTCATTTACAATTTTGAAGGATACAGCTATGGCATTTTCCATTTTTTTGTGGGTTATTGCACTTTTTTAGCTAATTTCTGTAGTTACTGTGGATTTCTTTCATACATATTTTGAAAATTTGGTATATAAAGATTCTATTGATGTACAGAAAATTGAAATATTCCAAAAAAAATGGCACTACAGCATGTAAAAATGTAAAGATATGGTCTGGCAAACTTGTTCTATTGTAGGTAATAAAGGGTTAAGCAAAAGAAGACAAAGCGGCAAAACCTGCCAGTAAACTATGACTCCACCAATTCTTTGGTTCTCCCTCTGCCCGTGCACCACCTCTCCACCAAATTTCATGATTTAGTAGTTTTTGCGTTACCTTGCTGACAAGGAGGCAGACAAAAGTGAGACAAAAGGCGCCTATAACATACCTCAGGCTTTACAACAAGCAGATGAAACACATCATTCAGAAGATAATGCCGTTGATGTCAGCATACCGGCACTCGGCCGAGTTTCCCAAATCGTGGAAGGAATTTTCTCAAGACGGTCCAAACAGGATAAAGTTACTCTTGCCTCTGCTTATGTGTCGTCTGCACATTTGTTTCGCCTCTCGAAAGCCACAAGCCAACAATGGCCGCTATCCATCTGTTACACTGATGGATAGAAGAGCCGTGAGATGCTGGAAATGGCAGTAACATATAGGCTTGAACATGGCACATTGTAGCCTCGTGTAAAGTGTGTGTGTGTATGTATGTGTGTGTGTGTGTGTTCTCTCTTCTAGGTTTACATAGCCAGAGGGCAGGTGAGGTAATGTGGACATGACAGTTTGTTGCTGCCAGAGGGAAGGTGGGCTACTCTAGCCCGTGCCTGACATGATCAAAAATCAGCTTTACTTGCTCGCACACACAAGAACAGAGTCGTTTTTGGTTCTGTGCCCGTCTTTTGGCTGCTGTTGTTTTGCTGATTAAAACCATTCTTTTATGGCTACTTTGTGAAAATAAAAACATGCTTGGCCTTTTCTTGTGGTTTGCACAGTTTAACCACAAGCACCACATCACAGAGCACGTTTTCAAGCACTCATTTCCATCCAATCAGCGGAGCAACAATGGCATTTCCTCAGGCGAATGCAAATAAAATAGAAGACTGCGGGCCCTCCTTCCTTTATGAGCCGAATGAACTGCGTGGACGTCTGCAGCTCCGATCGCCACTTCCTGCATCGGTCGCGCGCGCACAAAATCGCCACTTGCTCACTCAACACACACGCCTGCAAACCTATTCTGCAGACATCCTTCCCATACTCCCCAAGCACACTCCTGTACAAGGACATAATCACCAAATCTGTCCCGCCCACTACACACACACACACACTCGCTCACACACATATTTCCAGGTCATTAGTTGCTCAATTTGACAGTGTTTAAGGTGTTTTCTGACTCAGCTGTCAAACTCCATGTAACACAATCTGTGTCTCTTATCCTGGCCGCAGGGCTGGTTGAGTTATCATGTCGGCTTTGACAGGCAGGCCCATGGTAATGGAGTTGTCATTGTGTGCGTGCGTGCGTGTGTGTGTGTGTGTGTGTGTGCGTGTCTGGGTTGGTGGGAGGGAAAGGGTGTCTGTGTGTAAATGGGGTGTTGCGCACATTTGCTGAAGTTTGGTGTGTGCTAGAAGCTGGTGTGTATCTGTGTGCGTCTGGGCTTTGCAGCCAATCACCTCCTGTCCTCCGCCCTCCTCGTCTTTGTGGCAAGCTGTGGGGATCAAGTGCGTTGCCATGGTTGCAGCAAGCCTGTCACCCCTGGAGACGACACCTTACAGAGAGGGAATCTTCAACGGCCCTGAGTCAGGCGGAGGGTAAATAAGAGACTCTCATGGGGCCCCCTCAACGTGAGGGCCAAGTGCACTTTAAACAAGGGGTCAGAGAGAAGCCCGAAACTCTACACAGCTCTGCTGGACATGTTCACAGCAAATAAACAAGCTTAGTCTTCAGTTATAGACACGTTATACAGTCTTATACTACACAATTCAATCAATCAGTGAAGTCTGAAGTGTGTTAATTTCTTCTGGTAAGTCAAAAGCAGTCTTGCTGTTCAAAGCTCGAGTAACAAAAGCTGAGTAGATGTTGATACATAACCAGAGTTCTTTTGATCTTCCTGGTTGGGCTTCTTTAAAACTTAAATTCTGAAGTGTGCTCACACATTACACACACATTACTGTAAGTCTCAATGGCCTGCTTCTTTAGTGGAAACAGTTCATCATCAGCTTTACATGAATTAGCAGAGTCTTAGTTTTAGCTGCAAGTATGCCTTACACAGTCATAAATACATTCACATATTACAGCACATACACTTTAACTCTGTGTGTTTATGCTTCTTTATACCCTAGATAGCACACACATACACAGACTTTAAGTAAATGTGGTGTGGCGCAATCAACAATCACACATACTGTGTGAGTTTACTATGAGTGTCTGAATTATCAGCACCTGTAACAGCTGCAAGAGTTTGGGTTGTGGGTTTCCCTCCTCTTTTCTCTCTCTTGCTTTTTTTCTACCTGCTTTTATCTCCCCGTCCCTGCTCGACTGAACTCTAAAGAGAGGATGATAAGACTTTAATCTGAGTCACTACAAATCCAGGCCTTTTGTTTCCCCTTTAAAACTTTTCCTCCACTGCTGTTCTCACACTTTCTCGTATTTGCACGGTTTAATCATCATCTCACTATATCAATGTACACGCAGGAAGAAGGTGGAACATTTCTACTTCTCCCTCCTTACATTGTTTTTTTTTATCAAATCTGGATGCAATCTGCTGGAGATCCAGTAGATCCAGACTACAAGTCTGTGTACGCAGATGAACAGGGTAAATGTGGGGGAGGGGGAAAGGAATCACAGATGGATCATGAGTGTGACTCAATGCTCCATAATCTGATTTTAGAGGAATTTGTTCCTTGTTGGGAGCAGTTTTAATTGACTATGCAGTATCACAGTTAGTATCCAGTCACACTGCGCTGCGCATTTACCACTGTTGAGTTTCTTCTAACACCGTGCTGACTGCTTTTATTCGCTCCCAGAGCACAGTGGCGCAAGTCCCCTAATCGCAAACTGCCCACAGGGCACATTTGTGCATATTTCACAGCGAGGTTAAGCATTGCAGGTCCTTGTTATTATCAGGGTCAAATCTGGCACGAGCCTGTCAAGCACATACTTGGTGTCTTAACTCCGTCATCTGAGTGCAACCTTGAAGCAGGTTTGCTAAAGTACAGTGTCTCACCGTAGGCTGCTGACATGTCAGCGTAGGAGGAACAATCCAAGTTACTTAATAACACAGATATTTAAAGATTTCAAGAAGAAGTCCTCCTGCTCAGCCACCAAGAGCTTCTTGTGGGGGGGTACCTACAGAGGGTTAACTGCTTGGTTGATCACTATTCATGCTCTACGTACAAGGTGATTGCTGACTGTAGAGTAGACACACTCTGATAGGTGGAATTTTGTTGTTGAAGCTGCTGATACTGATGTTCAAAGTTGGTTAATAGAAAAACAAATCAGAATGAAAGATTTTGGCTTTAGATTGTGACACTTGGACTGGACGCAGTTGATTTGGTTGCAGTGTTTCACAGAGCTTCAATTTGTTTTTCCAGCCCTTAATGTTTCTTGTGGCTATCTTTGTATTCGAGAAGTCGCGAAAATTAAGGCAAATTTAAAAAAACACCAAATTTCAACCCACTCCTGTGTACGTGAATGGTCGAAAAATACTTGCTGGTGGTGAGTCAGGCTGGAGACACTCATTATTTGATTTGATTTGATTTGATAATTAACCAGTTTATTGTTTTATTGTGTTATTTGCTGGTCAAAGGCAGCAAAACTATTTAACAGATACAGGTGACGGAAATGTAATTAGACAATTTCGTTAATGACCAATCGCTGAGGTGGGAAAGATCTCAGGGTTCCCGATGGCCTCTCCAGCGCTGGTTGCCTTGAAGTGAGAAAGTAGCTGCAGAGACCAGAGCAGTTTTTGCTCCAGGCTGTGGACGTGTTTGTTTCTGCTGTTAAATCGGTCAGATCCAAGTGGCCAATTGTGAAACTGCTGTTTCCATTTTTGGGCACGTGCGCCCTGGCTTCATTTTTCAGACGTGATGCTTGCTGCTTGTTGTGTGGAGGGCAAAAAAAGACATGTGAAGACACGTCCTTGGACTCTGGAGAATTTTGATGGCATTTTTACTGTTTTGTTCATATTGATTCATTGTATGAATCCTAGACGGGCACATGCCATATCAAAATCTGAGAGTATTCATCCGTGATGCTTTGCTCAATCATGCCTCATATGCCTACTAAGGATTTATCCCTTCTATCTGTACTCAACTGTTTATCTGTGTGTGTACGTGTGTGGGTGTGTTTGTGTGTGTGTGTGTGTGTGTGTGTGTGTGTGTATGTGTGTGTGTGTGCATTGCCATTGAAATCCTGTACAAATGAGATTATGCGTCAAAGAAAGAAAGAAAACAGCAGTGGTGTCAGAGCTGCCATACTTCCTGTTTTTCTTATTGAAAGTGTGAAAGTGTTTTTTGTAGAATCTGTGGAAATGGGGCATTTTGAAGGGAGTGGTCACGACAAACGACTCCCTGTGGGTTAGAGCTATGTCTGGACCGGAGCCCACCTAAGCCAAAATAGAAGACACTGCAGCCCTGTGTTGCTCAGTTTTTGCCCGTCTGCCATTTTCTCTTTTGTCTCTTTTTTCTGGACTTCCTTTTTTTTGTCTGTCTCCCTTTGCTATTTTCCCCTCTCTTTTTCTTCCTTTGTTTCTTGTGTCGCTGCCCCACCAGTATCTCATTACTCCAAACCTATTTATGTAGGAGAGAATCTCATGCACGCACACATATTCTTTCTATCCATATCTCTTGATCTCTTCTGTTGCATTGTTTTTCCTCAGTTAATGTACTGACATGTAACCACATAAAACCTTGGCTCAAGATCAACTGAAAATATTTGAATTATTATTATTTATTTGTTTTCACCGTAGAGCTTTATTGAATATCAGTGCAGGAATATGTGGTATTGCTTCCTCTAAAAATCTGTACTTTTTATTAAAACATGCTCTTCACAGATTTCAGATCGCAGCATGAACTGCATTCAGAGTGAATCAGTAAAGTCACCCCTTACATTACCACAGATATTGCAGTTGTATCATGATAGAATGGGCAGCATATAGTGATAGTGTAGTTTCTCTAATTTACTCTGTAATTCCCTCCTTTGTTACTAAAATGCCTCCTGAATGGTTTGAAAGTCTCTCTCGCTATTGTTCAGCCTGTCAGCCTTGTGTAAACTTGGTTTAAACACCGCACTGTGATTAGATCTGAGAGCTGGAGTGCCGCTGTCTTTATTTAGTGCAGAGATATACCATAGTCCTCGGAGAGAAAGTAGAGTGGAATAACTTATGATTTCATCTACTATAATTCACTAAAAGCAACTAAATCAAATGGGAGTGCTTCCCAAATTTAATCATGAAATGAATGCACTTCCATTCTTTTTACTGGTGGGAACTCGTTTGGAATTAAACTCTGCTCCTGTTCCAAAGCCACTATTGTTAGGGAAATGCTCCATTGAACTTCGCTCTCGGGTTCAATATTAGAAACTCTAAAGCGATTTTGTGGTCTGATTTTTCTCAGATCAGCATTCGTCGGCCACGGGCCTTGATGGAAGAATTAGGCTACTTTGTAATCATTAGGTGCGAGCTAATGCACAATGGGCTTTTTTGTCATCTTAAGTCCAGAGAGACCTGAGCGCTGCTGCTAAAGTCAGCTAAACATTGTTTGCGTAGCTGCTGTCCCTGCCAAATTTCTCACATTGGGTGACAAGAAACAAAGAAAGAAATCAAGCATTAAATGTTTTAACTAAATTCAGTCAGTTGAGGCAATTTACTGTAACAAAACACACTCACCCAGCAATAAGGTACAATGAATGGGGTTTCTTGAAGCCTTAGATTGGCTGCTTTTACACTATTTTTCATAAATGCCAATGAATGACTCGATGCAATCTTTATTTCATTGTATTTTTCAGCCTAACTTTAGGACCCTGGGCAACCCTTTCGGACCCTCTGGAGAAAAAGTGGCCATGGTCGCCATTGACGATTGTGACATATCCATGGCAATTCGCTTCGGAAAGCAGATCGGGAACTACTCCTGCGCTGCACAGGGTACCCAGATTGGACAGAAGAAGTAAGATGGAAGCTCCTTCACCCACTTTTCCTTTTCTCTTTGGGCCTATCAGACTATTCAGGGAATGTGTTGTGCCTCGGGGGCTACGCCAAATGGCCTTCATTGCAGCAAATTACACAACTCACATTCTACCGTTCTCTCCTGCTTTTATCTTTTAATCTCTGTGCTCATCCGCGTGGTCTCTCTGCTGTCAGACAACCCAAAACTCATCTCAGCACAGGCTTTAAAGGATTAACTGTGTATTTATTACAGACTCATCAATTTTTATTTTTACAGTGTGACTTTTTTTTAAATGGGTCTTTTGGAAAGCTAGCATGCTGAGGCCCATTTAGTTTGTAGAGGGTGGGGACTGGAGAGAGAGAGAAAGCTTCAAAGGGGAGTAAATGAGGTTACATTCTTTTAGGAACTTGTTGCACAGGTCACAGGTGCCTTTTGAGAGGATGCTTTAACTGTATCACGCTGGAATAATCAAACTTGCTTTGCACCAGTGTGTTTAATCTCTTTCAGTAACTTCAATAACTCAAGATCATCAGTAAGTGTTCAAAACCAGACTTTTTGGCAGTTTGTTGGTTTGGAGCATTCAGGTGTGTGTTAACACAATTCTACAGTTTCTCTCAACAAAATGACCCAAAGGTCAGACCCTGCAATGCACAGAGAAACAACAACAACAAAATCTCGGCATCTACAGACCTCAGTCAGCATGTGAAATGTTAAAGTTCATGACAATTAGACAATTAGAAAAAGACTGAACAAGTATGACTTGTGTGGAAGTGCTGCCAGGAGAAAGTCTCTTCTATCTAAAAAGAAAATGGCAGCAAAGCATAGGTTTACAAAGTTGCATCTAAACAAACCACAAGACTTCTGGAACGACGTCCTTTGGACAGAGGAGACAAACATGGAGATATTCGGTCATAATGCACAGCACCATGTTTGACTGAAACCTATCACATCATATCAGCACAAACACCTCATACCAGCTGTCAGGCATGGCGGTGGAGGGGTGATGATTTGGGGTTGTTTTGAAGTTGCAGGACCTGGACACCTTGAAGTCCTTGAGGTCACCATGAGCTTCTCTGTATAATAAAATATCCTGTGAGGCCATCTGTCCAGTAGCTAAAGCTTACAGGACAATGACAAACCTCAATGCACTGAAGCAAAGTTATGAAGAACAGTGGGGAAAAATCTGTCCATAATGATGTGAGAGACTGGATAAACTCACACAGGAAATTATTATTTCAAATTATAGCTGCTAAAGGTGTTTCTGCAAGCTACTGAATCAATGGGGTGTACTTATTATTTATTTATGTTTTTTACAAGACTGCAGAAAGTCCAATTAAAACATATTTTTTCATGACTTAATTGGCAAAACTAACATCTATATAGTAATATATGCTTATGTAATAGACTACATATGCGATATTTGTGGATAACTGTTAAAACGTGGATAACGTGGATAACTGTTAAAACGTCACCAAAGAGGTTTGTGACTGAACGCTGGTTCAGAGTTTCCTGCAGATTCATTGATTGAGCTCTTCATCTTCCCAACCTTCGTGTTCATGTTTAGGCTGTCTGAACTAAATTCCCTTTCAGGGGTATTTCTGTGCACCATTAAATCTCTTAATGCGTTTGATGTTGACTGCTTCTTAAGCTCTGGGTGTAAGCAGCTTCCTTCATGACCAAGTATGTTAAATCTGACCTAGTATGGGAAATGCTGTCAGTTAACAGCCTTGTGATGGCTTTTGGAAACAATAACCTTAAACCAGAAATGCTAATCATACTAAGGGTTAATGGCCTTAAAGAGAAAGCAGCTAAAGCACCCTGAGGGGGAGCACCAAGGCCCAGTAAAGGATGTATAGGGATTAGTTTGAACTGTTAGTCATGCAAAACTGTTCTATTTAAACCCATATATAAAACTGCAACTTCTTGCAGGTCATTGGACTTAACAGGGCCGCTGTTACTGGGTGGGGTTCCCAACCTGCCAGAGGACTTTCCAGTCAGGAACAGGGACTTCGTGGGCTGCATGAGAAACCTGCGCATCGACAGCAAACCCATTGACATGGGCAGCTTCATCGCTAACAACGGCACCACAGAAGGTCAGATGTTACCTCTACAGCATTTATGCTGTTGCTCATTTCTGGGGCCAACCTTTAAAACTGTCAGGAGGAAGTTTAAATTTCACCTGTTTAAACTTTTATATGTTTCTATGTGTTTATTGCTCAGGTTGTCCAGCAAAGAAAGACTTTTGCACAAGTGATGTGTGTCAGAATGGAGGAACGTGTGCCAGCAAGTGGAACACTTACAGCTGTGACTGCCCTACTGGTTACGGTGGCAAAAACTGTGAGCAAGGTAAGAAATGTGTGCTTGTGATTAATAGATTTTGCTTCTTTCTTTGGAAAAAGCAACCATGTATTTAGGAATTTTAGGAATCCAAAGTAAAATAGCGCTAATAGAGTTTGCAAGCTCATTCATAAATAGAATCCAAAACTATTACTGCATTCATAGGCAGACTTGTTTCTGGGCAAAGGTGCACGTGTCTTCTTGCTCATCCGTGAGTTTTGTGTGTGTGTGTGTGTGTGTGTGTGTGTGTGTGTGTGCACGCGCATTTGTTTACTTGTTTCCAGGAAATGGTGTGTGTTTGGGAGATCAGATGGGATAAGGAACACCTTCTTTGACTCAGCATGACTCACGCAGCCTCTGTTCACTAGAACCATTGCCTTAGGCGTTGAGTTTTCGGACAAAAAAACAAACTTTGGTTCTGAGTCACTCATCAAAACCCAGACTCACAGGATGAAAGAAAAGATAAACATTCATCTGGCATTGTTACATATAATGGCTCTTTCTCAGTTTAAAAAGTTCAATGAGCTGTGATTGGATTAATGATTATCCAGTCAGCTCAATGGGCGGGAGTAATGATATTGCTAAGCACTGTCAAGCTGTGCATTTGACAACAGGGATATTTTAAACGAATTGTGCTCGATCGTGTTCGGCACCTCTGAGGCATGGCTACTGGAAGTCTCTGGAAGTTTGCTTCACTTCTCTCCACTCTAAGTTTGCATGGTTATCTGTCAGTTTTAGATTATAAAAGCACAAGACTGAGACAGAAACATTGAGTCACTAGTGATTGATTAGGAAAAATTGAATCTCCATCCCTCTTGAAAAGCAGCTAGAGTGGACACAGTATCAGAGTGAAGCTGGAAATCCAGAGTAACAGAGTTTCTGTCTAGTATGAGCACATATGTGACTAGCAGCCTCATGTTACCATGCAAACAGTGTGTATAGATAGGTAGCCAAACAAAAAAAGATAAATAGTGTGTTCAGGTTTTCTTGATATCCAAGAGAACATAAAAGCGTGTCTAGCTGCCAACAGTTTTTATTATTAACACTCCATAACCCCTCTCATGTTCTTTTATGAAAAATCTTTGAATTGCTCCTTCAGGGCGAGCTTTCAAACAATGTGTAAAGGTGTGAATACCTCTCCCCGCCCTTTCGTCTATGAGGAGGCCGCCCAGTCAATGCCAGGCCCCAGTATCCAGTATCTGAACTGGGCCGCGATCACAGCAAGCTGGGAAGAGGTTTTGGCTGCTCTGCTACTTGTTTACACATTTGGTTTGAGGCATCACACACTTTGCTGCCACATGAGAAACTAGAGATTTGTTGTTGTCACACATAAAGACTGAAACTCACTGGTCACCAACTTGGCTTTGTTTGCCTGTAAATTCTGTTAGATCAGATTCCAACTACAGGTCTTTTTTTAAGGAAGTTAACCAGTTCTGTTTCCAGCTAACCTGTCACCACACCTGGTTAAAATGCTGCTGTGCCTTCTCTGCCATTCCACAAACTGTATATAAAAGATAGAGGTAGCCACCATGATGCCACCCATTGGCTTCTGCTTTTTGAGGCCTCATTGTTAGCACTTTGGTTCGTGGGATATTAGTTTTCTGCAGCCAGATGTGATACTATTTGGCTGAGAGAGTGGACACTTAGAAAGCTTGGTGAGCGAGCTGCATTCATAAACCCTACTGGTGCAATCCACAGATACAGAAATGTACTAATTAGAGCTGAATAACAGATTAAAAAAACTTTAATTTCACTTTAAGAAAACTTAAGCACAAACATCTTGAACAGGGTGTATTAGGCCATACAGAGCTCAACGCTTTTAAAGACTGCATTTCCAGCCAGCTAGCAGGTGAACCATGACCATAAAAATATTTGATTGGATCAAAGGAAAGAAAAAAAATACAGGAAAAGGAGAAAAAGCACAAGAACAGTGAAGGAACTACTGATCCCAAACACAGCACAGCAAATCCAAACCCCACAGTGAACGATTTCCAACCTTCTTTAATGTAATCATTTTCATTGTCTCATAATAGTTTTGAATAAATTGTGTATTTTGTGTTATGCGTGTAGTAAAGCATAGCGTAGTTATCAGTATAGTACAGTGGTTCATTCCTGATTGTAGTCACCCTCCCTCACCGTTTCTGAAATTTTGTGCTTACTAAGCAATCTGCCATTCTTTTTTTTCTTTTTTTTTAGAGACATTTCCAATGGTAGCAGCGACCTCCACCAATCAGAGATGTTGCTGTTTCATTTTAGTATCATTGGTAGAGTAGTTCTTTTGTTAAAAAAAAAAAAATAGTTGATATGCAGTCTTGTGGTTTCTACAGGCACACGTTGTTTCACATTCTTGTGGCTCATAGTAAGTCTACTTTGGACAGTTACAGCATTATGGCTCATAATCAATTAAGTCAAACTTTGAGTAAGCCTACATAACACTAGACATGTGTTTAGAGCTAATTGTCATGCTAAAACAGGCTAAGCTACAATAGTGAACCCATCAAATAAAAAGCAGAATATATATATTTTTGGTTATCTGTTAGTATATTAGGATCCTAACATACTTGCATTTAGCTTAGACCAGCGTAATATCCAAGCACAAGCTCATAGAGCCACAGCATGGCTGCAGAGTATTTCTGGCTTATTTACAGAGAGGGTTTTTGTTTTGTTTTGTTTTGGGGTTTTTTTAGGTTCATGGAGGTCTAAGCTTTAGCAAAGGAGACTGTGACTAAAGTCACTGTAGTTACCTGCAAACATGAACAAATATATGCTTTGTCTCATAATTACAGCTTATGTGCGAGTGTATTTGTGAATGCTTCGGTTGAATTATGCACCCGGGGGAACAGAGAACATGCTATAGATATAGCTAAGGATTATACAGGTGGAAACACTGTGTGCTCTGCTGAGATCGACCCATGCGAGGAGGACGTTGTTTAGGCAGAATGCGTCTTGCTGTAGGAGTTTGGTTGGATTTTTAGAATGTCTCTTTGGCAATGCTCATGGAAGAATTTTTGGAAATTAAAGTAGTAATTATATCACATACTAGAAAGAAATGCTGGGACAAAAAACATTTCAACACTGTAAGCAAAGTATTAATACCAAACCGATGACCTGTTTTAAATAGCATCTAAAAATGAATATCTGTTCTCATATGCTCTGAGTCTGACTTGCAGAATGCCATAGCTACAATTTGATGTATTTACTAGAATGATCATAATATTTGCTTAATGTTGCATTGATTCATATGTAGAAAGCTACTCATGGGATCTTTAAACACGTTGATGCCGAATACTAATCAGTTTGTAACCAACAATCTGATTCTCATCCCTTCCCAGTGATGCCGTCTCCTCAGTTCTTTGATGGCCAGGCGCTGGTGTCCTGGAGTGAGCCGGACATCACAGTTGCTGTTCCCTGGTACATTGGCCTAATGCTCCGCACCAGGCAGCCTGCTGGCACCCTGATGCAGGTCAATGCTGGGCCTTCCTCCACCATCAACCTCATGGTGAGATGCAGCATACAAATAAATCACTGTCACCCTCAGGAGTTTGCAGTTAAAGCTTGTGTATGGCTTCTACAGTACCTGTAAAATGGTTGGGGAATTCTCAGTGTCAGTCGCTCATTTTCTCCGTCTTCCCTCCGTCCGTCCAGGTGAGTGAGCAGCAGGTCCGTATGGAAGTGTTGCTGAGACACCAGCTGGTGGCATCACTGAGCTTTCCTCAGGTTCGTGTCAATGACGGGGAGTGGCACCACTTGCTGATTGAACTGAAAAGCATTAAAGATGGCAAGGACATCAAATATATGGCAGCTGTCTCTCTGGACTACGGCATGTACCAGGTACGGGGCATCTTACATTACAGATGATGAGGGTAGCCCAGAATGGTTGTTTTACTTGGGAAACAAATTCTCATTTTAATGTATTTTCTTATTTTTAAGCAGAGGTCAGTGGAGATTGGTAATGACCTCCCAGGACTGAAGCTGCAAACTCTTCATGTTGGAGGTTTGCCCGGGGAAGGAAACCATGTCATCAGAGGATTTGTTGGCTGTATACAGGTGGGCGTGCACTTTGAATGTTGCATGTGTCAGTGAAACAATCTTTTTTTCTTCAGCCTCCTTTCCTAACTGTCTTCTTCATAAATGCACGCGCTCCATCAGGGTGTGCGTATGGGTGAGACATCAACCAACGTGGCCAATGTGAACATGGCTCAGGGTCTGAAGATCCGTGTGGAAGACGGCTGTGACCTTGCTGACCCGTGCGACTCCAACATCTGCCCCGAGAATAGCCAGTGCTATGACGACTGGGGAATGCACACCTGTGTGTGTGAGCCAGGTAACACACACACACACACACACACACACGCAGAAACACATACATACGGTGGCCGAGAAGCTCAACGCATTGCCATTTAAGAAACGTGTGTAAACGTTGCATTTCAGTCAGTTAGATTTGGACATCGTTTTTTTTTTTCTTCCTCCGTCTTTCCTGCAGGTTACTTTGGTAAAGAGTGTGTGGACGCTTGTAAGCTCAAACCCTGTGAGCACATTTCCACGTGTGTCCGCAAACCAAGCTCCTCCCACGGCTACACCTGCGAATGTGGACAAAATTACTACGGCCAGTACTGCGAAAACAAGTAAGATTTCTGTCACTGCGAGCGCAAGCAAGGAGAAATGTTTTAGACTCCCAATTAGTATTAAAAACAATTCCTCAAAAGAATTAAATTAATATGAATACTTCTTTAAGGCGCTCACAGAGATTGGCTTTCAAGCTGCTTTCAAGAAACAATTTTCCCTTCAAGACATATGTGCAGTTTTCTGAACAGGGTTTCAAATTTCCAGATGTTATAAACAAACCAGACTAAAAATGGATATTGCCTCCTACAAAGACAAAGCTCATTAATCCTCTTTGGTTTAGTGAGGTTCTTTCTCTTTTTGTATTGTTGCCAGTCCTTCAGGGCAGCTTTATTAGTCAGTAATCTGAGCTTGACAGTGTGTGTGTGTGTATGGGTGCATGTGAGAGAGAGGGGACAGATCAGCCATTTATTAGGAAATTAATCTAGCGGTGGTGTAAGCCTTTTTGTGAATTAGCCAGCCCTGATCGAGAATCACTCCCTCTGAACCCCGTCCCCTATGACACGCATCACTTCCTTTCTTAAGCAGGATGTGGGATTCCCCCTGCATGCTTGACTGCTCCTCCACAGGTGTTTAGTCTTTGCTGCCCTCACACTGCCGCTCGTCCCCTGTCGGATCACATTGCAGCAACAGAGATCGCATCTCAGGGGAGAAAAAGAAAGTCCGCGTGTGTTTGAGTGCCTGGCTTAAAAGTGTAGAGGAAGTTTATCCTAGATTCATTTATTTAGTGATAAACTGAAGAGATAATCAGCTGTTTGTTGGATTTTTAGCGCTGATACCAAGTCAGCATCCTGTCAAAACCAGATCAAGCATTGCATGACTTTTTTATCAAAGCTACTTTCTGCTGCTCCCTCATCACAAGGAGTCACCACAGCAGGTAGCTTTACATGTTTGAGTTTTACACCAGATGCCCTTCCCGATACAATCCCAAAGGGAATTTGTGTCTCTAACTGGAATCAAACCGGCTACCTGTTTCTTGCTTGCTATGTGAATGTGTGCCTACATGTCAGGCCATGCCCACAGACTGTATATAAAAGATGGGTGTAGACTGTTTATAAATGATGGCAGCTCCCCTGGTTTAACTGAATACAACACAATGTTAGTTGCATAAATTATGACACCCCCCCCCATTAGAGTTAAAAAGAAGAATAAGGCAGCGTGTGCCTAAGGTGGGCCTACATTCTGATTGACAGATCCATCCCTCACTCATCATTTCCACTTTAAAAACACCAAAAAAGACAGCGACAGTGAAAAAATCTAGCTTTTAGCTTCACAACATGTGATGTCAAGGTGGCTAGGTCCATCTTTCATAAAAGTGCATGTCCTTGCCTCATTTGTCAATAAATGGCATCAAAACCTTATGAGAAATCAAGTAAACTAATCTAACGCTTTCTTGTGTGCAACACCACAAATAGCCACCAGGGGGATGCAGCAAAGCAAGCATAGCAAACTCACGGTTTTATCTTTTCTTATATGCAGATGAGATTTTCTACTTGTGTGTTTTGATAAATAAAAGTTTTTAAATAGTTTAAGATTTTGACATCTCCCATCGTCTTTAATGACAGAGTGGAGGAGACGTGTCATGAGGGCTGGTGGGGCAGTCCCATGTGTGGACCCTGTAACTGTGATACAAGCAGAGGATTTCATAAAAACTGCAACAAGACCACCGGAGAGTGCCGGTGCAAGGTAAATATGTACACAACATGAGGTTTTACAAGTGAGTTCGTGTGACTATTCAGATTTCATTTTCTTGGTCTGGTGTGCTGCAGTGCACCCCCGGCTATCAAACCTCCTCCCAGCTCAGTCATGTGTGTCTTCTCTCCTTTGCTTCCTGCAGGATAACCACTATCGTCCAGAGGGTGAGGACACTTGCTACCCCTGTGATTGTTTCCCTATCGGCTCTGAGTCTCGAACCTGCGACCCTGTCACGGGGCAGTGCCCCTGCAAGGGAGGAGTCATTGGTCGCCAGTGTAACAAGTGTGATAATCCCTTTGCTGAAGTCACTCCCACTGGATGTGAGGGTATGTGAAAGAAATATTTGAGAAGGTAGCAATATCACTTATTAATTAGCCTCCATAAAAGAGGAAATGTCAACCTCTGTGAATGCGGATTAATAATTAATAATTCAGCAATATAGATAAACATGTATTGAATCACATTAAAGCCCATGAATAATTAACCGTTTACAGTGATGCCGTGAAGGTCAGATGATGTGAATAAATAAAAGGGGACAGTAATAAAAGGTCTCGGGTGCATTCTGACTCTAACTGTTCCGGGTCCGGATGAATCAACAAAGTGTCAAAAAGAGACAAATGGTGTCGCTCACAGCTGCTGGTGCTGCAGTGGAGCTAACTTTGCATCTTTGTCACCACCCAGTCAAGCAGAAGAGGCAAGTCTGGCTCGATGGCTAACTTGGCAGCGGGACTGTGCACACACAATACAGTAGAGATGAATAGAAGACAAAGCTAGAAAGTCCCCCAGCAGAAAATGAATGTCAGTGTTCTTACTGTTTGACCTAATAGGAAGCTCCTCGGAGTCTGAGAACGTGTTTGGACTTTTAAAGGAAAAGCACAAACCCCGATCCGTTGTTTGCCCAAAACGCTGCAGTGGATTTAGTGCACTTTTCAGATTGATAAGGCTCACTGAGATGTGACACCCTTGATAGAAATTACCCTCAACAAGTCCTTATTTGTATTATTCATTTATATTTTATTGAAAGTAGAATGTCAGAATAATTACACTGGCTGAGTTATGTATCATAGCTTGTGCAAGCCTGCAGGTTCAGATCTGGTTTGTCCTGGCTGTCAGATATGCTGAAATGAATTATGTCTTGCAGCTTGTGTAACAGCCCTGCAGGATTAATTTGGTTGAATTTTCACTGTGTTTCTCTGTCTGGCTGTTTCATAAGGTGGATAAAATGGATCAGCCAGGTGGCGTTTTAAAGTAGAAACACAGAGGACGTTTGCCTTTTTAAAGTGATGTTTTTTAGTAAAGGTTTAGCTGATCGAGCTTCGATTTATTAATTTCTTGTAGGCCCAATTTAAGTATCATACCGCATGCAATGTTAAAAATATTTCTTGTGTTTAAAACTATTTTCAAGCCTTACCTTCCTGTCCACAGTGGTGTATGAGGGCTGCCCGAAGGCCTTTGATTCTGGTGTCTGGTGGCCCAAGACCAAATTTGGACGCCCTGCTGCAATGAATTGTCCCAAAGGATCTATTGGTGAGTCCCTTTCAAACAAACACTTTTAGGCCACTCATAGTTTTATCATCTTATCACTGAACTCTCTGCCTGAGTGTTTTTTTCCCCCTCTAAGATTAAGTGGGTGTGCAGTCTATTTTTTTTATTCTCCGTGGCAAAATATTCCCAGATTTGAATGAGCTATGTGGGCAGCTGTGCTTTTGTGAGTTACTGTATTTTAAAGCACGTTCTCGTTCTCTCTCTAAGGCTTAGCAACACAGTAATGAAGCACTCTGATTGGTCCATTAATGCAGAAGAGCTTTTTAACCAGTCATATCGAGGTTTGTGTGTAAAGGTCTGTAAGAGCTGACAACAAGACCATTTCTTTAGCTCTCTCTGTGTGTGTGTGTGTGTGTGTGTGTGTGTGTGTGTATGAGAGAGGTGAGCTCAAGAGTTGAGGTCACTGACCTGTTCCCAGTACAACATCGCCCCTTTCCTGGTTACTCCCTTGGTAACTGCAGTCACCATGGTGCACTTTTTGTTGTCACCCAGCACTCAATGGGGAATTTATTTGCGAGCATTGCTCGGTGGCCTCCTTTAGCTCCGAGCAGCAGGCATTTCTTCCGTCGCAACAGTGGCATGTGACACGACTTTTTTCAAACAGCACCTGACTGGAGCAACTTGGTGTAGTTTTACATGTAAAGCACTGAGACAGGAAAGTTCTTAGCAAATAGCCCTTTGCTTTACTGGCTTATATTTTAATCAGTCAAACTTTTTTTATACAGTACCTTTTTTAAACTGTGGAGGACCATATGTGCCAAAATCAAAAAGTAACAAAATGTCTAAATATTTACTGTTAAATACATATAAAAATGAAAGTTTATATAAAAAAATTGTATATAATTATATATATATATATATATATATATATATATATATATATATATATATATATATATATATATATATATATATATATATATATATATATATATAATATATATTTATGATTTTTGTGTTGCTATGTTTATTTTTCCCAATTTTTTATTGCTGTATTTTATTTTAACATGTCATAATATTTATTTATTTATTCTTCATTATGCAAATGAGGAGGCTGTCATTCAAAGTCTGTTGTGAAGTCAGTTTTTTCTTGCTGTCTGATTGGATTGCAAAATAAATATTTGCTTCCACTGTGGAGACAGGAGGCACTTAGTTAATATGAAGTCTTTTTTTTTTTTAAGTGCCATCATATAAGATCAACATAAAAATAAATACAAATTTGAAACTGATGCCATTGATGAATGGGAAATGTAAATGCAAGACAAAGCTATTTAATTAAATTTATGTCACATTTTATATAATAATTAAAGTCTACATTGATTTCTTGTATTAATTTTGATGCATTTATTGGTATATAATTTTATTTCTTTAATTGTGGGGTTTTTTTTGGTAGTTTTGGTCCTCCATAGAAACAGATAAAATGCGCTTCATATCCAAGTCCATGTGAGACAAAAATATACTAAGATAACAAAAATTGGTTTAGGCAATAATAAGAGTTTGTAGTAGTTAAAATAAGGAAAAAAAAAGATTAGGGGGAAAAAACAACAAGTATACCAGAAAATATGTGATTATAGTTGAACAGTGAAATGTTGAAAAAATGTAAATTATGATATTAGCATGTTTATTTTAGGCATTTAAAAAATATATATTATGTATATTTTCTTGAAATTGTAGCCCCTACAAATTTTTAGCCCCTTTTAGCAAATATCTACCTGTATTTTGATTTTAGATGCAAAAAACAACAACAACAAAAAAGCACAAAATAAAATCTGTGTTTATGCAGCTGTACACATGCATTGTTTTGATGCTTTATAATTTTCTTAGTGTTTGTGTTTCTTCATGTCTTGGAAACAGCTGTGAAGAAATTGATTTTCATTTCTTCTGTTGTTTTGTTTTTTTTCCCAGGCACTGCCATCCGCCACTGCAGTGATGAGAAGGGCTGGCTGTCCCCTGAGCTCTTCAACTGCACCACCATCACCTTTACTTATCTGAAGAAACTGGTGAATACTCGAGAGATAAAAAAACTATAAATGATGCAGCTAAAAATTTCCTGCTGAAGTACTAAGAGCAGTGATGCATGTATAATCATAATAATTAGTGGCAGGAATCTAAAAAGGGAGCTGGTGTTTCTTCACCAGTGTGCATTCATTTATTAGACTGAACCTGAAACACAACTTGTAACGTTTCATCAAACCCACGGAGAGTTTCCCTGTGTTGACCTGCCCGTTCTTCTTCTCTTTACATCCTCCACCATGTCCTTCTAGAATGAAGATCTCCGCCGCAACAGTTCGAGGATGGACAGCGAACGCTCCAAGACCATTGTGCGTTTGCTTCAAAGTGCCACCAATAACACGTCCCATTACTACGGTAATGACGTGAAGATGGCCGCCGAGCTTCTGAATCACGTCCTGCAGTACGAGAGCCGACAGGCGGGCTTTGATCTCAGTGCTATGAAGGACGCAGAGTTCAATGAGGTAGACTTATGGACTTAATTATTATAAAAAAATATATATTGTGAGACCCAGTTTGTAGCACTGGGAACACTGGTGGCATGCTGCCCTCCACTGATTAATGCTCACTGGGTGACCAACTTTATTCATCATTATTTATACTAATTTATATTTGCATATTCTTATTTTATACATAATTTCCTTTTCTAATCATCACTTGTCAACTTGTGATTTTTTTCCAGAACTTGGTGCGAGCAGGCAGTGCCATCCTGAGTCCCAACACCAAGGAGCACTGGGACCAAATCCAGAGGACAGATGGTGGGACCGCACATTTGCTCCGCAACTTTGAGGACTACGCCAACACACTGGCACAGAATGTCCGAAAAACCTACCTGAAGCCCTTCACCATCGTCACTGACAACATGAGTGAGTGACCAAACTGTAATCGGATTGTGCTTCACCTGCAGGAAAAAAATGGGTATCCTCACAAGTCTTTACCTTGATCTTTACCGTCTCTGTATCTCAGTTCTGACTGTAGACTACTTGGATGTGTCGAAACCAGAGAAGGCAACATTTCCTCGCTTCCGGGACATCCAGGAAGCCTACCCCAAAGAGCTCGGCTCTTCTGTCCGCTTCCCACAATTTAACCTCCGCGCTCAGGGCCACAAAGGTGGGAATGCTGCTTGAATCAGACCACAGTAACTTGCTTGGTTTTTTTTTTTTGGCTTCTAGAGTGTTATCTTCTTTCTTTCTAACAGCTGCAGAGCCCACTCCTGCCCCTCCAGCTCAGACAGATCCTGTCCTAGAGGAGGAGCACACAGTTTCTGATAGGAAACGGCGCCATCTCGAGCCACCCGCCCCTCTGCCTGTTGCTGTGGTGATAGTGTATAAGTCGCTGGGAAAGCTCCTTCCAGAAAGATATGACCCAGACCGTAGGAGTCTGAGGTAAACTGTTGTTGACCTCTGTTCATCCACTATCCACTGCAGCTGTGCTTAATTTCATACTCTGGACAAACAAGGAGGTGCAGAGAAACCTTTTTTACTTATGTCAGTATATAATGTTTCCAGAGTCCCCAGCCGTCCAGTGATCAACACAGCCATTGTGAGCGCCACGATCCACAGCGAAGGTGAGCCTCTTCCTGACATCCTGGACCCCCCTATCATCTTGGAGTACACCCTGCTGGAGACTGAGGAGCGAACCAAGCCCGTCTGTGTGTTCTGGGACCACTCTGTCGGGTGAGTTAAACTTAAACTGCATTGTTGTTAAATGGATTGTTTTTGTGTAGGTTAAATGCATGCATCACTGATGTCACCTATTTGTGCTTGTGTGTGTGTGTGCTGGGGTGTTTAGGATCAGTGGCACAGGCGGCTGGTCCTCTAAAGGCTGCGAGGTGCTCAACAGGAACAACAGCCACATTAGCTGTCAGTGTAACCACATGACCAGTTTTGCTGTGTTGATGGACATTTCAGAAGAGAGAGGTACTGCTTAAAACCTTAAACATCCAGCTAAGCTGCCCACAGTTGTTACTGATTCCCAACTCAGTGTCTTGGAACTGCTCTCCACAGCACGGCGATGTCCTCCCTCTGAAGATTGTCACCTACACCACAGTGTCCGTGTCCCTGTTTCTCCTCCTCCTCACCTTCATCCTGCTGTGCCTCTTGCGCCGGCTCCGCACCAACCTCCACGCCATCCACAAGAACCTGGTGGCAGCGCTCTTCTTCTCTGAGCTCGTCTTCCTCCTTGGAATCAACCAGACGGACAATGTGGTCAGTGCATTTTTTATTTTTTACCTGCACAAAATGGAGCATGTTTACAGTGCATACGCTGAGGATGCATTTTCATTATTGAGCTGACAGATGTGCCCACCCTTCTTTGTCAGACATTCTGTTGCCCTGCCATATGAACTTAGATATTTTTTCATCAATGACACACCTCATGCTAATTTGAACTTATTATAACAGAGTAAATAATTAGATGCTAGCCTTGGTAACTTTGCCAGGTTTGTACTACTTCTGTTACTCCTAAGAAAACTCACCAATAACCATCCCAGCAGATGGCTGGCCCTCCCTCAGCCTGGTTCTGTTGGACGTTTCTTCCTGTTGAAAAGAAGTTTTTCCTTCCCACTGTCTCCAAGTGCTCGCTCATAGGGGGCTGTGTGATTCTTGGTTTTTATTCTCTATTATTGTAGGGTCCTATACCTTACAATGTAAAGCACCTTGGGGTGACTTGTATTGTGATTTGGTGCTGTATAAATAAAATAAAATTGAATTGAATTAAAATTAAATCATTTAAAATGAAAACAGTCTGCTTTGATGATGGGCTTTTTCTGCTTTCCTGCAGAGCATCATTTGCAATGCATCACCCCGTTTTACCCACATCTGCAAACCTTTGAACAGGGGAAAAGGAAACTGAGAGTAAGAGTTAATAAATATTTGAAAATGACTTGGCTCTGTAACCTGCTTTACAGTATGTTGGACTGCAGGTTCTAACATGTGAATGATGCAATGTCAGATTAGGAATGATCTTTTCACTCAAGAGTGTGGCTGCTCCTCTCTTTCAGCCCATCACAGCAGCTGCACCATCAGTTGCAAAGCCAACAAACCGTGCTTGCAATTTCTTCAGAGATTTCCTTCATAACTGGAGGATCTGAGTTGAAAGAAGAAGCTGCACATCTCACTTTGTAGGGAATTCTGAAGTCAACTAGTAGGAATATTTCTAGGATTATTTTTTTTATGAGAATCCAATTCATTTCTCTTTTATTTAAGTTGATGGTAGTTTTTATTCTGAAGCAGCGGTGCTTAAGAGCTTAATGAAAACATGAAATCAAACGGGATCCTGCGTTACCCTCAGTGTCATTTGTCAATGATCTCTGAAAGTGAAAGTCAGTTTGTGATTTTATTGTTGTTTGCACTGTAGACAGTTTGAGGATGCAGGGCTAAAAATAGGAATGGGGATAAATATTTATTATTTTATATCCCAGAGGGGGGACATGTAGACTAGAGGTGGGGAAATCTCCCCCAGCCCCTGCCAAGTAAATCACACCCTGATTACATAACAATTGTTACCATGTAGTGCAAAATAGAGTGCACATGCACATGCTCTTAAACCACACACCAGGAAGTCATGTGCCACCAACATCAGTGACATGGTTGCATCTCAGATGTGGGATAAAGTGCTCTCTCTCTCTGGTGTTTATTAGTGTATCAGAGCTCTCATGAAGCCTGCCATATTTGTTTTCCCTACAGGCAGCCCTCTTACCCTGGGTTGACTTTGAGCATTACAAGGCTTAATGGGCCAAGACCTACCTGAGAGTCGTTCTTTATCTGACAGATTATGTGTTGTGATCATCAGCTAATGACTGTAATAGTCAGGAATGTGCTGTTTACCAAACCGCTTTCCTAATATAACCTCCTGTAAGTTCATGTTAGTGAGCTGTCATTCCTGGCCGGATGTTTTGTGCAGGTTACAGCCGACCTTAATAGAGAGTTTCAAGCAAGAAACACAGTTTTGCCCCGCTCAGTCAACACCATGGGCAGTAACATGCATGTGACTACCCACAGGTCCATATGCACACAGTAAAGGATCAAAAGATATGGGATAGCTTTGAAGTCTGCTGACACACACATACACACACCTCCGTGGGCCAGTAGTGGAGACGTGCTGTGACTGGTACTTGTCTCCAGAAGCTGGCCTCAGGGTGGTAGGCCCTGGCAAGGGTTTTCCCGAAACAGCTTCTTAGTTTTTACCTGATAGAAATCTCAAATGTCTGTGGTAGAGACAACATCGTTAATCTCTTAATTGACAAGTAGAAGAAATGAGGTTTAAAAAGGGAGACATAAGGATACATTTAAAGGAGTCATTCATTTGCACTTCAGCCAAGAGTTACAGAAGATCCCTGCCATACTCATCCCTGTTTGCTGGTTTGTGTAACAACTTGGAATGCCGCAAACCTTGCTCAGTCTAAAAGTAGCAGCTCCATAGCACAACTAGCACCTTAAAGCTCAAGCCTTGTAAGTATAACAATGTTAAAAGTAAATGAGTCAGCTTTATGTAGTCTGGCTAAACCAGATGTCTGAACCCAAGGCATCAGGAGATGCGCTGACTGTCAATCCTGTAACTCCATGGAGGGTTGTAACTGCCACCCCCAGCTGTCAACCAGATGTACATGTGCTTCTAAATATATCTCTTTCAGTGGAAATTAATCAGAGATAAAAGCCAAGTCTGTTCAGTCGGCTTGAACTATCTCACACCTCATCATTCACTTGACAAGAGACGTCAAATCAGCCTCGTATTTTCAAAGTTAGGTCCTATAATTTTATCCTACAACGAGCAATTCAGCGGCCGCAGCACGTTTTGATAAACCTACTATAAATCTGACTTTCACTACTGAAAAAAGAATATCTGCAAATTAAAAAAAAAAACACACAATGTAATATACAGTGTTGATCTTAGAGTTGGAGTTGACTGACAGAACCGGCTTGAGTATCACTGACTGTATTTGTTTAGCGATGTTTCCTGCTCTTCTCTTAGCTGTGGTTACCATGCAGTACAAATCAGTACAAACACTACAGTGAAGGAGAAACATGTAAGTTTACAGGCGCCAGATAAGTTGTGGGAACTTCAGTTTTGCACAAATGTTCTGACTCACCGTGTTTTGACTGGGATGAGGTGGTAAAAGCGCATCCTACCTTATCTTTATGGAGTGGAAGCCAAGTCTACAAGGAGATGCTTAAAAGAGAAAGTTTAATCTATTTGTTTTGGGGGTTTTTTTTGCATCTCTCTGATTTTGTTAGTGTGCGTGCAAAGTTTAGGTGTGTGTGTGTAGGTATATGTGTGTGCATCAGAACAGTGGAATGCTGTCGGTGCGTGCCCGGGGTCATCTTGTGGGATGATTTATAGCATTGTCAAAGTAGTTTCTCTCCCTTCTTCTCTGATCTCCACAGCAATACAAAACATTACTAAAATACAGCACAACTCAGCGTTCACTGGCACACACTGTTCCCCTACTGTAGCACCAGACACAGAAAATGGGGGGGGGGTACAAGAATGTGGGGACAGGTTGAATCATTACTGTGTTGCGTAAATGAGAGAGGTTTGTCATGAAAACATTTACTGTCAGTTAATGAATTTATTAGTTTTTTGACAAGTTTAATAGTTTATTGAACAGGCTGTAAGATTTTGAAAAACAGTTAAAAATTCCATTCACAGTTTCCTGGAGCTTAAAGGGACATTTCCAGCTTGTTTGCCCCATAAAAGATGATCAAACAGAAAATCATCTTATTTTGAAAAGCTGGATTCTTGCTTTTGTATTGTTGGTGAGTAAAAGATTCCTGGACTAGGCTGTAAAATGCTGATAGAACGCACCGATGAACAGAGAGATTTACTGCATGTTCGAATGATCTACTGATGCTATAGAAAAAGAGGGAAAAAGTAAAAACAAATCCACCAATACTGTGCTGTACCTAAAGATCTGGCTATCTCTTCTTCTCTTCCTTCCTATCTATGTGCAGTTTGTGTGCACAGTGATTGCGATCCTCCTCCACTACTTCTACATGTGCACCTTTGCCTGGATGTTCGTGGAGGGGCTGCATATCTACCGTATGCTGACAGAGCTGCGGAACATCAACCACGGTCACATGAGGTTCTACTACGCCATGGGCTGGGGCATACCGGCTATCATCACTGGTGAGACACACACACACACACACACACACACACACACACACACACACACACACACACAGACGTGCACCGGAGCACACTCATTTGAGCTCAGAAGCAGCAGAGCGATGGGAGATGGCAGACTGTCAGGGAGATTCGTGCCATGACTCGTCTCTTCTGAAGAGGCTGTGATCCCCGTGGGAAGATTGTTGAACAAGACAGCAGAAGGAGGAAGCACAATGAGATGTTCTTGACTTAGATGTTCATGTCTGTCAAAATGACAGATTTGTTTTCCATCATGTATCTGCAACATAAAATTCATCTGTCTGATTCCTCTTATTAATGACACGTCTGTCACTTTTATAATGTTTGGTGGAACAATAAGGTGTGACTTTGGCAACATTGGATGCCAAGATAGCGTTTTTTTGATTGGAATTTGGATGGAGAGACAGTGTGTGAATAAAGCTACAGCGTCAAATATACGGAGGTCCAAATGTGGCAAAATCATGAAGTGATTAGTGAAGGATTATGATGTGAAATTGAAAAAATACAAGCATTTAAAGAATGTAAAATGAGACTTTCTGAAAGTGTTTAAAAATTTTACTTTTATGCTGTATTTTATGTGTGTGTGTGTGTGTGTGTGTGTGTGTGTGTGTGTGTGTGTGTGTGTAGGTTTGGCAGTTGGCCTTGATCCTCAGGGTTATGGAAACCCAGATTTCTGCTGGCTTTCTGTCCACGACACACTCATCTGGAGCTTCGCGGGACCCATCTTTGTGGTCGTCCTGGTATGTAGCCTCTTTTCTGCTGCCAGATCTGAACTTGACTAAAACTGGAAACATTGTGTTACCCATTTTTTTATCACCAACTTTTGAAATTTCACCTTTTTCTTTTGTAATTATGTCTAATTGTCTTTTTCAACCGTCGCACACAAAGAGGGTTCCATATATTTTTGGAAATATACAATCATATAAAGATAATAACAATATACATATTTTTTATTCGTTCAAATTCTCCATATTTTCCCCTTTCCACAAAGGTGAACATAGTGATCTTTATTCTCGCTGCGAAGGCCTCCTGCGGTCGCAGACAGAAGGCTGTAGAGAAGTCAGGAGCTATGTAAGTTTCTGCATCACATCAACCATTTCACATACAGCATCCAGTTGATATCTTGAGTTTGGCATTTTAAAGCATCACTAAAAACTCTGTGCTTCCCAACTCAGTCCTGCACTACGTATGGCCTTCCTCCTCCTGGTACTCATCAGCGCCACCTGGCTGCTCGGTCTAATGGCAGTCAACAGCGATGTAATGACTTTCCATTACCTGTTTGCTGTCTTCAGCTGCTTGCAGGTAACTGCTAACCTCAGACTGATGTCTGGATGCACAGATAATCCACACACACACACACACACACTTGTTTGAGTTCAGCCTTTCTCCTGCTCTGCAGAGACAGACACAGTTCTTCTGCTTTGATTTCAGGGAGTCTTCATTTTCTTCTTCCACGTGATCTTAAACAAAGAGGTGAGGAAAAACCTCAAGAACATCTTCACGGGAAAGAAGAGCATTCCAGACGAGTCCAGCACCACAAGGGCCTCTCTGCTAACAGTACGTGAACCACTGTTTTTATCCATAACTTTAGGATTTCATCAAGTTTACGCAGTGGTGTTTCTTATTTTTTTCTGTGCTTCCTTTTAACATTTGTTTTTTAGTCTCACTGCCCTTGTGTAATCTTTGTTATTCCTCCATCTTCAGCGCTCTCTCAACTGCAACAACATGTACACAGAGGATGGTGCGGTGTACCGTTCAGGCATCGGCGAGTCTACCGTCTCATTGGACAGGTCAGCCAAGAGCCGCAGTAGCTACCTGGCTTACTCACGCA
This sequence comes from Pterophyllum scalare, assembly GCA_024447675.2. Taxonomy (NCBI): domain Eukaryota; kingdom Metazoa; phylum Chordata; class Actinopteri; order Cichliformes; family Cichlidae; genus Pterophyllum; species Pterophyllum scalare. The sequence continues at coordinate 29,121 of JAMQGT020013390.1, forward strand.
GGTACAGCACGCTGACTGACAGCATGGCTGCTTCCACTCTGCTGCATGATGAGAGCATGTGCGTGTGTCCCCCTTTCTGCACGCCTGAGATGCAGATGTTTCATGCTTACTAACACACATACATGGACGCACAATTATGCACATATCCTGTCCACCCTGACTGTCCAAAGTTCACTCTACACACTAAATTTCTCTGTTTTTGGAGGGTGATTCTCGTTTCTTACTCCATACGCATGCTGCCACATAATGGCACCTGCACTGTACAGTGACTCTGCTTGCATGAAAATCATATTGATATTTGCCAAATGCATGTTGCACGGCGTGGCTGCAAAAAAACTCTATGCACACATACATGCGTATAAACATATAAGGACATGTGAACCCAAATTTACGCACACCAAGGCAAAAGAACACAGTAGCTACTGTGTCCGTTCATATTGCTGTGTTTCTCTATGTTGTATGAGATTTTACTGTGGCTTGTGTGAGATTTGATGTAGTGCGTTGTTTGTAGAGCTGCACACTGCAGTAAATGCTGTGAGTAACTCAACGGTAATGTGACAGATTTAATTCAGATAATTCATTTGTAGTTTTAACAAAAATAGACTGTAACTTTCATGAAGGCAGTTGTAGCATTATGTTAGACAAAGATAAGTCAAGTAAATACAAAATGCAGTTTTTAAATTATGATTTCATTTATTAAGGGAAAGAACTATCCAAACCTACCTGACCCTGTGTGAAAAAGTAATTGCCCCCTAAGCCTAATGACTGGTTGTGCCTCCCTTGGCAGCAAAAACTACAGTCACAGGTTTGCGATAACTAACAATGAGTCTTTCACAATACTGTCGAGGAATTTCAGACTCATGACATGATCTAAAGAAACTCAAGAACAGCTGAGAAACAAATTTACTGGAAAGGGTTACAAAGCCATTTCTAAGGCTTTGGGACTCCAGTGAATCATAGCCTTATCCACAAATGGGGAAAACTTGGAATAGTGGTGAACCTTCCCAGGAGTGACCGGCCCACCAAAATCACTCCCAAGAGCGCATTGACAACTCATCCACAAGGTTGCCAAAGATCCCAGAACAACATCTAAAGAACTGCAGGCCTCACTTACCTCAGTTAAGGTCAGAGGTCACGATTCAACAAGAAAGAGACTTGGCAAAAATGGCATCAATGGGAGAGTTCCAAGGCGAAAATCACTGCTGATCAAAAAGAACACAAAGACTTGTCTCACATTTGCCAAAAAAACATCTTAATCATCCCCAAGACTTCTGGGAAAATGCAAAAATTGGAACTTCTTTGGAAGGTTTGAGTCCCGTTACACCTGCATGTGGTCAATGCAACCAGTTATTAGGTTTAGGGGACAATTACTTTGACAATGTGCAAAAAAACCAAACAAACAAAGAAATTAGGAAGAGGGTAAATGCTTTGTCACAGCACAGATATCTTCACTTACCACTTCATGAGATATACAGTTATGTCAGTGTCTGCAGTATAAATGTGTTGGAAATTATTAGACTTCAAAGTGAAGTTATGAAAGACACAGTATTAATCATGCAATGATAAATGTACAGCTTTTTGCTCCAAGCTAACTATGGACTACTGGCATGTTTGAAAAAATGTGTGTTGGGCAATACAGCTATATGTGGCTGAGTGTAGGTGCGTTCCCGATAAAGCTATAAAGGCTGACATTGAAAGACAAACCTTTCCGAGAATATAGATGTTTGTCATCTAAGGCTAATCGCCCCGCTTGTATAAGCTGTATGTTTTCAGTGTATCACTGACATGCTTTCATTGCAGTGGGGTTGCGTTACACATACCTGGTGTTTTTAAGAGTTTTACAGAATCATGGTTACGTCTCAGCTCGTAAAACTGTCGTCTGAGTAACAAGAGTCGACTTTAAGGTCAATAAGAGCAGAAGCGCTGGGGGGAGAAGAAATGCGGCGTGCTGCCTCTACGTGAGGCATGGAGAGAGGCAGATAAGAGAGGAAAAAGCGGGAAAAAAATAAAGAGAGGAAGAGGAGAAAATGGTGGAGAGATGTGGAAAGAAAGCAAAGAAGGGGTGATGGGATTGTACCTGTTGAGGTAGGAATGTAATGTAGACGTGCATCCCTCTTCCCTGCAGCTGTTGGCACGTCTTCAGCTGCTTTCAGAAGCTTCCCTCAGATCAGCCATCAGACAGGTCAGAGACTCTAGTAGCAGGTTTTGCCCTCCAGCTGAATTCTCATTCCAACCTGGAATAAACGGCGGCAAACTGAGAGGACAGGAGAGGAGAACGATGCTTGAACAACTTAACCCACTTGCGAACATTTTTCAGCTTCTTTTCTGTTAGATTCAAGCTTTAAAATTGTGAATACTTGCTGTATTATACTGTAAATCCGGAAAAGATACAGGTATACCTTCTATCCATCAGCGGGAGATTGTTTTAATATTGATGATCAAGCAGGGACTTTATTGACTTTAAACAGACAGGAGCAGGCAAACCAAATGTCACATTTGCTTTGTCTTTGTCGAGGCAATCAACAGCAGCAGATGTTTTGTAATGAGAGATGTCTGCTGTATCATTTGTGTAAAACCACAAGTTTGGGCTTGAATTAACTTCCAGCAATGATGTACTTCCCCTCGCTGTCTCCTCTAAATCTTTCCACCTCTATTCTTCTGCTCCTGTTTCTCTCTTGCCTGCCTGTTCCATCCTTGGTCTTTCTAGGGAGGAGTCTGGTCAGAAGCCCAGTGGCTCTTCAGGAGCAGCTAAAGGCCACACGGACCTCGATGGATCTCTGTTCCACAGGAACGGCACCAAAGGAGATGGTAAGGTTTTTATTTTTCAATTAAATCACAATGTTTTATTTTCTCTGTTATTTGCATGCAAATGAATATGCATATTGTGCCTCTGTGTGTTAAGTTGATGTTGGGTCATTGGTCTGTCTCTCCATCATTGCTCCCATTAGACTCTGACTCAGACAGTGAGCTTTCAGCCGATGAACACAGCTCCTCCTACGCCTCTTCCCACTCCTCCGACAGCGAGGATGATGATATTGATCCCAAACCTAAGTGGAACAACGAGAGGCCCCTTCACAGCACCCCCAAAGGTATATGCATAAGCATAAATAAGGTACCATATTTACCAAAATTAGCAGTTTGGCTCTGAGCAAGACTTTTATCATATGAGACAGAATCAAATCGAAGTTTTCCCTTCTCTTCTCACCAGGGCAATCAGTGTCTAATCATGTGAAGCCTTACTGGCCAACAGAGGCCACCACAGCCAGTGACAGTGAAGAGCCAGGTGGGGCAGAGAGGCTGAGGGTGGAGACCAAGGTGAACGTGGAGCTGCACCCAGAGAACAAGCTCAACCACATTGGTGAAAGAGAGAGGGAGGCTCTCCAGGAGAGAGACAGACAGACACCTACTAACGCAAAAGACTCAGCACCTGCCAGTCAGCCTAACAGCAACCACCAACCAGAGCAGAGAAAAGGTGAGGGAGGGGAAGTGTTTAGAGTTGATTTGAATTGATTTTTATCTCAAACGTGCTGATGCAAATCACTCATCTCGCTCAGGTATCTTAAAGAACAAGATCAGCTACCCTCCTCCGCTGACTGACAAGAACATGAAGAACCGTCTTAGGGAGAAGCTGAGCGACTACAACTCACCTACCATCACCTCTCCTCCCCCCAACAACAACAACACCTCTTCCCCGCCACCTCCCTCTGTCAACATCATGACCCCGTCGTCCCGGGCACCTTCATTGGCCTCCAACGATGGAACCCGCCTTGGCAACCATGACGGCGGCTCCCTCATCAAACCGCCCATCGCCCCGCGACCTCAGATTCATGCTGGGGCGCCTTCAGCAAGCATTTACCGGGAGACAAACGGCGGAGTTGCCATGCACTTGAAGTCAGGGACGGTCAACGGAGGCAACGAGTCAGACTCAGAGTAAGAAAAGAATGCTATTTGTTTTCAGAACTAATGAAAACAGTAGTGGCTAATACACGCAGTTCCAGAGGAAACTGCAGCATCATCTCTGGAGGTTGCTGCAGACTTCTGGTGGCCGTTGAAGCTTGCAGGTTTTACAGAACTACAGTTTATCACAGTGATGATACCATGACAATTTTTCCCTATTATGATGACTGACATTTTAAATGTGGAGCAGCCTTTAGTGCAGGCACGTATCTGAAATTGAAATTGAGCAGTTTTCTGCAGAGCTGCGTTATGGCTCAAGTGTATGACACTGAGCAGTCTCACTCATAGTGCCAGTCTGTACACTTGGGCCACATTTGGTTCCAATAGGAGACATTTTCAGCAATCTCACTAATAAAAGATTCAAAACCAGTTTAATGGTGATTTTAGAAGTTTGAAAAACCTTGCAAGCGCATGTAATTTATGGCTAAATGATAAGCAACAAACAGATTGATCATAGTGCCAACTAATGCAATATTGCATGTATCATATATGCTTTCTTGCTGCGAGTAAAGCTGAGAAGACTGATGGCACCCTTGTATTCCGTATGACCGGGAGAAAGAGCTGTTTTTTTTGTCTGTTTTTTACACAGTATAGATATGAAAGTATTAACAATCCCCTTCACTTATTTTTGGCAAAAACCACATCACTGTATTCCTTTAACTCGAGCATGAAATACACCCTGATTTAAATGCTGCATGAGGACCTCCTGCATCCCTGCATTCATTTTTTACCTTGCATGTTCCCCTCTTTTCTTTCTCTTTGCACCACTCCTCCCTGCATCCCCCTCCTTCCCTCTGCTCTCCCTCCTGTCCTTTTTTCCTCCCTTAACAGTGGCAGTAATGAGACTTCGATCTGACCTGTTAGGCAAACCCAGACCAGCCTGCCTTTGTGAGAGGAGGAACCAAAGAACCTGCCGGGTTGGGGCTGAGGGGACCAAGAGTCGAGGAATATGGAAAGAAATGTTGAAGATGGAGAGGCGTTAAAGTTGGATGAAGAGAAGAAGCATTTGCCTAAAGCCTGATCTGTCTGCTCACCGCTCCTCTCATGTTTCCTCTCTCTGGAGAGCAGTATTAAATTGCAGACATTAGGACTGCCTTAGACAAGAAAATAAGCAGAGATAAAGGAAAGATGGGAGAGATAATAAAGGGAACGCTGTGCAGGACTCTATCAAGAAATGACACGGTTGAGCCATGTGTGCCAAAACCACTAAAAGAAATCAGGAGGAAGAGTCGGAAGATGAAGAACGACCCCAGAATGCATCGCAGGCCCCAACATGATGCTCCTCTCTAGTGGTGATGAGGAGCCAGTGGGGGATGATTATGTTCTTTTTTATTAGGTGAAGTTAGAAAAATGGCAGATGTGTAATCACTGTGCATGAACCTTTACAAGCTGGTACAGTCACATTTGTAGTCCAAAAGGATTTCAAGGACTACAAGTCACTCAAATGTCACACACATCCTCTTCTCAGTGACTTTTGAACACTTCTGTCCATACTGGGTGGAGCAATCAAACACAAAGTGCTCTTTTTTTTTCTTCTTAAAGAAAGGCTTTAGCCTGTCGGTGCAGTGTATTTAGAGTGTAATTAACGTGTAGATAATTTTTAAAGGTGAAGAAGAAATTATCTATTTTCTATTTCAGTTTTAACAAGGACACAGTAGTGAAAAAAAAAATCACCTCATATGCTGGTCTGATAGTCAGACAGCGACAAATCCGGGTGCCTTCTTGCTGAGCTGAGGCCTTACAAGCTCGCAGCATATTCACAGGCTGCTTCTTTTGTGTTTGAGTGCCTGTACACACACAAGAGCACGGCCTAAATGAAGAGGAATCCCACTCCACCCCACCCGTCTGTCAAAAACTCAGCTTTTCAGATGGAGCGCTATGGACCCGAAGCCTTGTTTCCCAGTGTCTGTCCTGCCTGTTTGTCCAATGCAAGACGCACTCGTGGTTACCAAAGTCATAAGATCTGGTTAAAGAGCAGATTAGGGTTGGGCGTCAGTTCAGTTTAACTCAGTTTTATTGCAGAATCTTTAAAAGAAAAAAGCAGTTCGTTACATTTTAGTGTAAAAGTGAGAAACAGATTGAGTACTCACTCATGGAGCTGTACAGAAATTGCATAACTGAAGCTGCCTTTTAATTGCTAAATTTCCAAATCTGGGTTAAAACTGTAAATGACAGCAGCTCTGATGTATTATGCAGCTAGAAAAGGTCATTTACAGTCATTGAATGCCTTTGTACCTTACATCCTGTACACGCCCAGTGTTTCGCCCTTATGTAATCATTACTGTTGATAGAAATCTGTGTTTTTTTGTATGATCTGAGACACTGGAAATGTTTTGTAACATAATGTATATTTATTTTTTATGGTTTCAAGACACTGGAAAGAAAAAAATGATTGTGACTGTAAAATTTTAAAAAAAAAATTACATGATGGATTTTTAAACAGCATTGTGCCTTTGCGTGTCTGTTCGCTGGCAGGAAGCATGGCCGGTTCAAACATGCACACCAGTCAAGGAAAATGAGGTAACATCAACTTTTAGCAATCTAAAAAATGATGAGTAATACAAACCGGTAGTTATCCATTTGATATTCACAAAGCGTGAAGCTCTCAGGTCTTAATTATACGTGCATTTGTACTTTTGGCTAGATTAGTATGAAATGATATTGCTTGCTGGACACTTTATATGTTGCACTTTGCTTGTTCTGGGTTGGACCCCCTTCAGCCTTCAGGGCCTGCCTTGAAAACTCAGCTTTTCAGGAGGTTCAACAAGGTGCTGTTGACGTAATAGCGTCAAAGAGTTGCTGCAGATTTGTCAGCTGCACGATATGTGCACCATGGACATAAAGGATGGACATGATCAGCAACAATATTCAGGTAGGATGTGGCATTTAAACGATGCTCAGTTGGTACTGAGGGGCCCAAGAAAATATCCCCTACACATCACACCCCCACCAGCCTGATCTCTTGATACAAAGCAGGATGGAGCCATGCTTTCGTGCTGTTTAGCCAAATTCTGATTCTAACCATCTGAATGTCACAGCAGACACTGAGACTCATCAGATCAGGCAATGTTTTTCCAATCTTCAATTGTCCAGTTTTGCTGAACCAGTGCAACTGTAGCCTTAGTTTCCTGTTCTTAGTCAGCAGGAGTGGCACCCAGTGTGGTCTTCTGCTGCCGCTCATTGCATATTTTTTCAGACCATTCCCTGTAAACCCTACAGATGGTTGTGTTGGAAAATCCCAGCAGATCAGCAGTTTCTGAAATACACACAACTGTGCCACATTCACAGCCACTTGTGTGCTTGTGTGCGTATCTTTCTCATACTTCTAAGCCATTTTGTTGTTCTTGATAAATGACTTTCACTGCAGAGTGAAACTAAAGACACGCTGCTCTGGCTTTCCAAGGTTGATGGCTACACACGGCCCCTTACGTTAATGTTTGTAGGAATTTGTCTTTAGCTGCACCCACAAGTTCAGGAGACTCTGAACAAATAACTGAGTCAGATAGGATCGTTAATGATGTTTTTAGTTAAACAACTGTGAGGTGTGGAATCCCTCTGTCTTCTTTGCATGTCTTAGTATAGATAACCTCAGCTGACTCATGTGACAGATGTTTTGTTTACTGGAGGTTCAGATGCCGCATCAGGGCCTGGGAATGGCAACTGTGCCAAGTGCATCACACAAACCCTTATACATAAAGGTGCTGCCACTGGGTACTGCTGAAGAAATTATTGTAAGCAGGCACAGGGAAAGGTAAGAAGGCAGAGTCAGGTTTCACAAGCCTATTGGGCAGTTAGTTGTTATAGCAACTGAAGCCGGTCCTCCCCTCAGGTGACAAACATAAAATAAGTAGCTGGAATAGAGGTAGCCTGTCAAAATATGATACATGGCGAGTGACGACACTTTGTCTGTGTTTATGATCTTTATTACATTAACTTACCCCTGCAGTAATTATTATGTCAAAACAGAAATCATTCTGTCAGGTGGCCTATATTTCACTTTGGGGGTGGAGGGGGCTCTAACTTTAAACCTGATGACTTCAGTAGGCACTTTTAACTGCCCTCTCAGTGCTTTCAGATTGACCCTCTACTCTCTTCTTTATCTCTGTCCCATCACAGCCAGGCAAACTTAATAATTCACACTCATCAGAGTCCTCCTGCAGGAGCCGGGGTGCAGAACACAACTGGGCAGAGAAGGAGAAGCAGATCAGTTAACTAATACAACTCTGCCATCTACTGGTAGACTATGATAATGAGTTTTGTACATCAGCAGTGTGAGGCTCTGTGCAGACCTCCTTTTGCCTTCCAATCTGTTGAAGGCTGTATGTCCATAGAGGCGCTGCAGTAACTACACTCAAAGCATCTTCCAAATGTACTCCAGGTAATCAAAAAAAAAACAAAGAAAGATGTATAATAAGCGAAACAGCTACTCAGTAATATCTGCAGATGTCCACGTGCATGTCTGCAAGTGAGCAAAATCTCAGCTTTGTGAGTGGTTTGTGATCTCGACGCCTTCCCCTGGCAGACTTGCCTGAATAAAAATATTCTTGCCTTGTTTGTCAGTTTGTTCACTTACAGTCATCTGTGACGCCAACCGATATAAAAAATACACAATTGTGTGTGTAACTTGTGGGAAAGCTATTTAAGCAGCCCCATGCTGCATGTTTAGCGATGCCACTGGATGATGAGATAGTTACGTCTTTCCCTTCCTGTAGATTGGTGGAAATACCATGAGTAGGTATTACCCCGCTGCGTTTTCTGATGTGATGTGTATCCGGGTGACTTCTGTAAGTTTCTTTGGACATTGGCTGCTTTTTCACTCATTTTCAGTCCAGTCCTCATACCCGGCCATTTTCAGAGGGATGTTTTTCTGTTTCTGTTCTGACCTATGGGTGAGTCAAACCTAAAAAAGGCTCCTAACTCAAGGGATGAACCAATGTTGTGTATACACATAAAAGACAACTTAGCAAAGAACTCATTTTAAATTGTATCTCTGGGCAGTTTGTTACTGTTGCAAGAACACGAAATTTTTTCCCATTTCTTTAGCCAAATCTATGAAAAATTCTGAAGATAACACAGTTTTGACAGGCATTAAATTTTATTCTTGCACCAACAAGGTGATATCAAGAGAGCAATCAGCCAAAAACGTGACTCATGTCAGCATGGTGTGCAGGAGTGCAACTGGACTGAAAATCAGTGACAACCGGAGTTATGGAGTGATGAGAAATTTGACATTTTTGGTTCATATTGTCCTCTGTGTGTACGGAGAAGGTCAGGAGAGCAGAACAGCAGTGTCTACAGCCATCTGTGAGACAAGGTGGAGGCTCTGTCATGGTTTCAGCCAGTGGTGTTGTGTGTCAGAATTATGAATGCAGAATAGTATGATTAGAGTTTGATCTTCCATGTAATACCATCTGAAAAGCTGCTGATTGGCAACAGCTTCATTTTCCAGTATGACCATGATCCCAAACACACTGCCAATGCAGTAAATGTATACCTGGATAGAAAAACACACAATGGAACGCTATCAGTCCAGAGCCTGGAGTCAACATTAATGAAGCAGTGTGGGGTCATCTTGACAGAGAACAGAACAAAAGGCAGCCAACATCCAAAGAAGAGCTTTGAATGTCCTTCAAGAAGCCTGGAGAACTTTTCCTGAAGACTGCTTAAAGAAATGAGAAGAAAGCTGCCTCACAGAGTTCAAGGATTCAAGGATTCTTTATTGCCATTCACATTACATTCAGGCTGTGCTGAAGAATAAAGGTGGTCACAGCAAATATGTCTTTCATTAGAATTGTATAAACTCTGTTTCAATAAATCACCAAACTTATGTCCCTTTTTCCTAACAAAATATAAAGAAAGGAAGGGTGACACAAGACTTTTGCACAGTACTGCACAGTGTAATTTGGCTACGTGGGACAGAGAACTGTTATTAATGGCACTGAATCTCCTGACATTCACAAGATCACGGGTACAGTTGTGTCTTGGCCACATTCTAAAGAAGAAGTTTTTCAAAGACTAGAGGCTTTTGCCTTTCAAAAGTGCTCTCAAACATGTATTTTTAATGAGGCTTTGCAGTTCTTTCATCTTTTTTCCTTCTGGTTGTGCTACATGGGAAAAATATTCCTTAAAACAGCCGATCCCAACCCTGAATGGGCTTTCATAGATCTGATGGTTGTTAACTGGTTACAAAATGCAAAACTGTTTTCACATTTTGAACAATTCTGATTAAAACTACAGCAAAACACGTCCTTTCATCCTGCTTTTTGCATTTAAAAGAAAATTCCACACAAAAGCATGCTTCCTGTAGCTGTAAAAGGATGATATCACAATGCGAGGTGACAGTTTTTTTTTAAATATCTTGAACATGAACTTTCAACCAGCTCATTGCTCTCAGTGTTGGCACTCCACAGTCCTGTATGTGTAGAAACTCCCTAACTAATGGTGCTGATGCAGGTATTTTGCCTTACTAAGCTTCCTGTGCATTGCAAGTTATTGTTTACTGTAAGCGCCTGTTGTAACTTTAAGAAAAAAAACAAATTTTGTTTGAGACAAGGGTTAGATTTTAAGTTCTTTTGCAGTCAAGAACATTTTATTTTAGAAAACAAGAAATCATTTTGTTTTTATTTGATATTTTTCATTTTAGAGGGGAAAAAAAAAGTAAACATAATGCATCCCATTCCACAAGATAGATAGTCAAAAAGGCAATCTAACAGGCAAAATAGGCAGGCCAAATCTTTTACATGGAAGGTTCTACAGTAACACAAAAACTACCACAGCTGCCAGACATAGTATGTAATCAAACCTCCTATAATAAATGTAATCTGTCTTATCTATTTTAGTGTGAGAAAAAATATCCCTGTGAGATCAAATCTTATTATTCGTTTGTTGAAACAAGTCCGGGAAGAAACCCGTGGTAGTATCAAATCAGCCGTCTTATCTAAATGTGTTTTGCATCAGCAGTCTCGTCATCCGCCCTCCCCTTCCTCCCAACTGTTCCCTGATTGACTCAGAATGCTCGGCCAGTTGCATAAGGCACGTTTGGTTGTGCAACCCTCTAGAAAATGCTGGTTTGGGATTAAGAGGTTTATTACAGGATTTCTAAATGAGCGCAGAGGGAGGATTTGGGAAATCTCAACAGCGGTAGTTTTGCTAGAAGACATCTGAAGAGGATCATGGGCCACAAGCCCATTGTTGTGTGTGTGTGTGTATGTGTGTGTGTGTGTGAGCGCGCACACGCGCTTTAAGCACAACTAAGGGGAATCCCATCTGAAAGCATTAGTCCTCTTGGTTACTGCACACTCTATGATGACCATTCAAATCCTGAGCAGGTTCCCCTTGGAGCTCATAGTATTTACAGGTCAAATTATGCAAGGTAATTTTCAATGACACAGCAGCTGCTACTGAAATAACCTGCAAAAGATGAGAGGACTAAATGGTAGACATAGACAAGGCACACTGAAGGCTTGGTTTATTATTTGTGGTTTATTTTGGCCTTCAAAAGAATGATGTAAAAGAGATTAAACAGAATTTGTGATTGATCCCATGTTGAATCAAATATACCTACAATAATAGTTAATAGTTGCGTTAAAAAAAAAATCCTCTATGATCTAACCTAGCTTGGGAAAAGGTATTAGTATTGTACTCTTGGTGCACATTTCACACAGCTGATCACAACACTCTGCTACAGAGACTGGAATTTAATATTGGGATTAAAAACATACACTGAGTTGGTTTAAGTCATACTTGTCTGACAGATTCCAATATGTACCAGTAAACAATGACTTTTCCACACAGACAAAAATACTGTATATGGAGTTCCTCAGGGTTCTGTACTTGATCCGCTTATTTTATAGCCTCTTACTGCAGGAGTCCAGGTGCAGGTACTTTCAATGCTCCCCTTAGGGAGTATTATTAGAACACTCTATGCAGGCGATGCCCAGCTATCTATCTGTCTATGAAGCCAGAGATTTTATAGGCCAAAAAACAAAAAAAAACAAAAACAAAACAACCAAACAAACAAGAAAAAAAAGAAAGAAAAAAAACATTGGAAACACAGTTCTAACGAAGTGCATGTTCACGATGGCATTAACTTGGGCTCTAGTATTATTGTTTTTTGGAATAAGTTTGGTCTAATATGAAGACTACACAGTTTTGTTGAAATTCCAAACACCCTGTCTCAGACTGATGTTGAAAAATTAGTCAATTCATTCATTACTTTGAGGCTAGGTTACTGTGTTATCTTATCATCTGGTTGTCCCAGTATTAAAACCCCCCATTTGGTGAAGGCACCAACAGGAACTCAAAGGACAGACGGCATGTCGCCTGCACTACATTCTCTTCACTGGCTCCCTGTAAACTGTTGAAGTAAATTCAAAAACGTGCTCCATTAATTCAAAGCACTAAATCATCAACCCCCCTTCATATTTTAAAGATCTCGTAATATATAATACTCAAAAAAAATTAAAGGAACACTTTTTAAGTATAGTAGAGAATAGCATCAAGTCAATAAAATTTCTGGGATATTGATCTGGTCAATTAAGTAGCAGAGGGGGTTGTTAATCAGTTTCAGCTGCTTTGGTGTTAATAAAATTAACAACAGGTGCATTAGAGGGGCAACAATGAGACAACCCCCCCAAACAGGAATGGTTTTACAGGTGGAGGCCCCTGACATTTTTTTTTCCTTCCTCATCTTTTCTGTTTTTTTCACTAGTTTTCCATTTGACTAGGGTCAGTGTCACTACTGGTAGCAAGAGGCAATACCTGGCACAGGTAGTCCAACTCCTCCAGGATACGTACTATTGCCACAAGGTTTGCTGTGTGTTCCAGTACAGTCTCAAGAGCATGAAGGAGATTCGAGGACACAAGCAGTTACCCTAGGAGAGCTGGACAGGGCTGTAGAAGGTCCTTAACCCATTAGCAGGACCGGTATCTGCTCCTTTGTGCAAGGAGGGACAGAATGAGCACTTCTAGAGCTACAAAGTCATCTCCAACAGGCCAATAGTGTAAATGTCTCTGACCAAAAAAATTAGAAACAGACTTTATGAGGGTGGCCTGAGGGCCCAACATCCTATAGTGGGCCATGTGCTCACTGCCCGGCACCGTGGAGCCTGACTGGCATTTACCATAAAATACCAGAATTGGCAGATCCACCACCAGTGCCCTGTGCTTTTCACAGATGAAAGCAGGTTCATCCTGACAGACAGGCACATGTGACAGACAGCCATTTGGTATTGAAATGAAATCCTTGGACCCATTGTCAGACCCTACACTAGTGCAGTGGGTCCTGGGTTCCTCCTGGTGCACGATAATGCCCGGCCTCATGTGGCAAGCGTGGGTTCATACAAACTACTGAGTACCATTTTGAGTTGCTGCAATAAATTTTTGAGCTCTGATGTTTTTTCAAAGTGTTCCTTTAAGTTTTTTTTTTTCAGTACTCAGTACTCCACTCTTAGACCTACTTTTGTTTCCTGGAGTCTTAGCCATCTGCCTTAAAAAAGAGTGCCTGGAGGTGTTTGTGTTTGTTTGAATAGATGTAACCATGTTGACATCACCCATTCATTTCTGATGCCCCATTTAAAAGGGCTGACCTGGGTTAGCTTAGCTTATAAGGTGGATCCATAAATCATTTTGATATTAAATAGGATGCTAACTTTGGCTAGCAAAAATACCCAACAACAACAACAAAAAACACTTAAAACACAATTTACATACTAAAAAAATCGAAATCTGAATGTGTTCTAGTACAAAACAAAAAGCAAACAAGATAAATAGCATTGGCCACACCCCCATGAAATGCATAAACTCTAATGCAATTAAATGGATGACTCTTGTATACAGTTATCATGAAGGGCATGACTTAACTACAGAGACGAAATCTGTTTTAGTACCTGTACCTGGCTGTAAAAATGTGTACTCCAAAGATTGCATTTTAACATGGGAGACTATATGGGATTGACTCACTTTTGGAGCAAGCCCCAAGGGGCCTTTGAGGAACTGCAATTTTAGGCACTTCCATACTGGCTTTTCCAACCCTGGAGGTTGCTGCTTCCATAAAAGTTTGCTCAAATGGCAATCTAAGTTTTTACATAGCAGACAGACAAGTGGTGCAAAGCAATAGTTTAATCAGTAGGCCTGTCTTGCTAATTAGGCTGTTTTTTTTTTCATATAATCTGATGAATTATACAGAATACTATAGGAAGCTCTCTAGCTATCTCAAATTCTAAATATACCCTTTCATGTAAAGTCTGCATAAAATACTCTTGAACTAGATACGAAAACCCCGTCCCTCACACATTTGCCTACACAAATGTGAAGGTAATCTAAATATGCACTGTCTTTGTCTTGTGTAGGAGCTAAAACCACACAAGCATAGCCGCAGGCCAACCAGGCCAAAGCTCTAGTGAAGACAGAGCTACAGTGATCCTCACTGGGCTCATTTGCAGTCTGACAACAGCCATAGAAAGCACTTGTGATTACTTCCCTGTAATCTATGGTCTCATCTAAGGGGCCAGAGGTCAGTTAACTCCTGTTTCTCTCTCAGTTTCTATCCATTTCACTCTTTGCTCCTTTCAAAGCCCTCTTCTTCTTTTCTCATTGAAACTCAAACAGTGGAAAGAGGACGTCAAAGCGGTGTGTTGGCTCAAGACCACTTCATCACACAATTGCTCAGACAGTGGGACAACTTCAATGAAGAGACCTCTCTGGGATTCTGTTACTTGGAGAAGACTAGAATCTCAAAGGCTGACATAAAAGACCATGCAGAGGTTAGTGTTCTGAACTGTATTTTAGGGATTTGTGGAAAGTATCTATTTATATTACATATTGACTCATTTAGCCTTCCAATATTTAGACATTAAACATTGGCCTTACTACGGGGTCACAGGAGGCCAAACACAGAGCAATGTTTGGCTACCAAGAAGCCTACCTTTAAACCTTTCAGACTGATACAGCACTGTGCAAAGGTTTTGAGCCTCCTCTCATATCTTTATATTTTGCTTCCAAGGAGCCAGACATTGATTTTGAGCAATTGTTCTCCAGGCTTTCTGAAGTCCTTGTACCTGACTATTTTTAGAGGAATGTTTTTTGTTTGTTTGATAAGCTATCAAACTGTTATCAGTATGTACGGAGGAGGTCAAGAAAGAGGTACAACAATGAGTCTCTACAGCCATCTGTAAAACAAGGTGGAGGCTCTGTCATGGTTTGGGGCTGCATTTCAGCCAGTGGAGTTGGAGATCTTGTCAAATTTGATGAAATAATGAACTAGGGCTGGGCGATATATCGAGTTTTAAAGAAATATCGTTATATTTTCATACACGATATAAGATGAGACAATATCGTTTATATCGATATAGTCACGTTCAGGGGCGGGGCTTCTGGGGGGCTGGGAGGAGGGCAGGCTGCCGGCCAGGGCCTAGAGGGGGCCCGGATGGGAGAGAGGATAAGATTTCAGATAGCCAAGCCTCTATCACGTCCAAGGAGAGCTGGAGAAGGCGGGCCCTCTCCCGATTGTATGCAGATGAGCAGAGCGCAAGGCTCCTTATGCCCTTCAAAATAGTAGTGAGTAGGCCTAAAGTACTTCATATTGAAATTGTGTTTGTGAACATGTGGGTCACTGTGCCAGTTTTACCAAACTTAGAAGCTACTGATACAGGCTCTAAGTTTAAATAGATAAAGTGGGTGTCAGAATGATACGATCACTATCCGTGGTGCTGAACTGCTTTGAATTTGTGTTGTTTTATCATTAGTTACCATGTAGCCTAATGTTTTTGTTGTTCTCTTGGTGTTTAATATTTCATGTCTGTTTGATGGACTTCAAAATGACATAGTTGTTTTCCGTGGTGCCGACGCTTGTAAACCCCGCTGATGCGGGTATGTGTATGTTGTAAAATGATGTTATGATGAGCTTTATTATTTGGGCATAAAGGGCCCGGTCATTTGCCCCGCCCCCGGCCCGGCTCTGATTTGTTCCGCTAGTGGTCGCATTACAATTATACACTACTCAAAAAAATAAAGGGAACACTCAAATAACACATCCTAGATCTGAATTAATGAAATATTCTCATTGAATACTTTGTTCTGTACAAAGTTGAATGTGCCGACAACAAAATCACACAAAAATCATCAATGGAAATCAAATTTATTAACCAATGGATGCCTGGATTTGGAGTCACGCACAAAATTAAACACACACTACAGGCTGATCCAACTTTAGTGCATATTTGAATGTGTGAATGAACGCATTAACTTAAATAACTTTGTAGAAAGGCACTTTATGAAATTCAGTCCATTCACTTGTATTAGTTGTATGGCGGACACACAGTTACATCACATCAGCGGGCCAACCCAGTCAACGAGGCGTCTACGTATAAATATGTCTATGGTGTTGCCAACTTAGCAACTTTGTCGCGGCTTTTCAGAACCGACTTTTATTTCCCCTAAAAGCCACTGGCGACAAATGTAGCGACTTTTCCCGGTGACGTCAGCGACTTTAGGAAACCTCAAATCCTGCACTGTCGCTGTGTTTTGGATACATACAGCCTTCGTACTGTGTCCATTCGTACGCTTTGGCATCGCCTGGACCCCCAAGGGTCCCTGGCCATACCTCAACTAGATAGCAGAAGGTGGTTTGTACTGTAAGTCACGTGACCTTAACAGCGGAAGTGGGTCTATTTCCATGTATGTTTGGATATGTTTAAAAAATGCTACACCTATTTCCCATTTCCCCATCAAAATATAAAATAACCTTTGCACAGTACTGTAAGTGTTTCTTTAGGAATTGATAATGGGTTATGATGTCAGAGTGGGAAAAACTGTGAATACTGTAACTGAAATGAAGTATATTCTACAGTTAACAATTTTCAGTTTTAGATCCAGTATGTTTCACTGTGCATTTCTTCATCACAGTTGTTTTCATGGCCACAGCTTTGAAATGTCTGGCAGACCTGAGCAAATAAGGTCTGTAATATGCTTGTGATTTCTTTTTACGTGCGCATTAAGAAGCTATGCAATATGGTGAAAAAAATAGAGGCAGCTGAATTATTTCACTTACAGTTTAGTCATCGATGTTGATTTTAAGACATAACATACATACATACACTATTGTAAAATCATTTGAAACATATGAGAAATAGCATAATAATAATGAATAGAAAGGATACGACTGCAGTGGTGTTACTGTAATTAAGTATATTAATAACGAGGCTATTGTTTAGCCACCTGTTCTATTATTTATCAGGACGTGACGGTGGCAGCCACAGGACGGTGGTAAGGAGAAGTCGCAGCGTTTCCGCTCACGCTCTGTCTGCGGAGCATCCCTCAGCACCGGCGGCCCCTTTAAGAAAGAAGCGCCGCACACTGACGAAATTTCCTCGGCCGCCGCTCTCTGCCTGTTACTGTGAGATCAACAAGAGAGCAGAGCAACGCTGGTATCTGCAAGCTCCGGGCCAACGGCGCTGGTCAGGAAAGCTCTCTCCACTGAGAGGAAGAAGGAGGAGGAGGAGGGGGGGCCACGGGGACGCAACTGGTATTTTCTCACCCCTCTTGTGTCGGTGTCTGCCCGCCTTGACCGTCCAGCACCCAGCAGGAGACGACATTTAGTCGGCGTTCAGAAACGAGTGGATATATATAGTCGGGATGGATGGACCGAGTGAGAGGGTTTCGCCGTGAGACTGGCGCTAATTTGACGTCCTGAGCAGCAGGTGCACAGAAAGATAAAGCAGGCTAACGAGCAATTCCAGTGTTCATGAAACTTTGCTACGATTTCCGTGCTGGGTAAGAAACGCTTATTTTACCTCTCTGAAACGCCACAAATGGCTATTGTTTATGTCACCTGGCTGTCCCCGCGTCTCTTCGGGGGTCACCGAGAATGCGGATTATTTTGGTTTTCATTTTGTGTCTCCTAATATTGCGGCTAGGGGTTCTCTGAGCCCGCTAACCGGAGGCCCGAGTTCAACCCCCTGCGCTGAAATTAGTCACTGCCTTTACCGACATAGTGTAACAGGCACATTAGTTGTTGTCTTGGTTAGTATGGCTCCACTGTGCCAACAACATCGTCTCTTCTCGTTTCCTGGCACCGTATAATAATTAATTTTAAATTGAATTTAAAATAAACTTATAGACTTGACCTAAACAGCCAAAGACACTTGAAAACATCAAACATTAGCGTAACATTTTACCGCGTTTAATATTTGAAGATGAATTGCCCCCCCCCCTAATAAAAAAGTGCTGATATGGTGTGTTCACTTACAGTCGGAACCTCTGACCTTTAAAAGGTGCTGTTAAACTGGATTACAGGGGGCATGTTACCCGGGAGGAGTTTGATTAAATGAGTGGATACGGGGTTTAGTTTTTCTGTCCCCATATTTAGTTCAAATGTGACTATTCTTTGATCTGAATCACATTGCACATCCTATTTTATGATGTGACCGGTTGCTGAGGAGGAATTGATTGTTTATATCCTTGATTATGCAACTGCAAGGTGAAATAACAGCAGCGGAGTAGGACTGATGCTGCATGACCAGAGGGTTGGAGGGTAACAAGGAGTGTGTAATTTCCATGCTGCTGGCTGTTACATCATTTGCTGTTCGTGACTTTGTGTGTGTGTTTGTGTGTCTGTCTGTAAGTACATCAGGCAGCATTCAGATGCTGCACTGCTCAAAAAATAACCTTGGACATGATGTTAGCTGAACGAAAATAAAAAGCTAAAACTACGCTTTGCCTAAAGGGTTGCATTAGTGGGTTAGATAAGAGCTAGTGCATTCTTGTCCTGACCACTATTCTTCTGTCAGTATTTGGTGCTGGGGCTGTGCTTGTGCTTAAAACCCTTGTTTATCCTCCAACTGCAAACGGAGCAGGATGTGTCTAATAGGTCTCATTAAAGTTCATCATATCTGTGCTCTACTCCTGCCTTCCTGCTCCCCCAGGAGGGTTGGCATCGAGTGAAAAGACGGGGTTCAATAGAAGCATTCGCAGTAACGATATGTATCGAGATAGAACTTGGGTTTAATCGGAGACATGACGCCTGTAGACTGATGAACTTGCAATATCTCTCTCCCCCTTACAGAGTGGCTATTTGTTTCAGTTATTACTCTGCATGTCAGTAGCCTGACATTGTTTGTCTCTTTAGACCATCTGTCTACCCTCACTCGATTATTAATGCAGGAAAGTGAACAAAAGTTGCAGCTACCTATTGGAACATTCTCGCTGTTGCCTGTGGATGAGTTATTTAAAGGTCATGCTAATCCGTCTCTCCGAGTGTCTTATGAAACTCATACAAGTTGAGAATAGCTCCACAGGCGAGTGTCTTGCTTTAACCAGCCTTGTTTCTACAGAAACTAAGCACAGTGGATGATGATGATGATGATGATGATGACAGGATGTCCCTACATGGGTTTATGCACCACACTGAGTGAAGGCACCTTTAAAAGGAAACTAGCTCTGCCGCATCAGTCACTGAAACACAAACACCACCCTGTGGCAGCTGTTTTTAACAAGCCTTTATTATCAGATGTGACTGCCTGATGTCCCAGAAAATATACACACAGTGGCCTTTTTGTCTTAGTGCTCAAGCTATATTGAACACCCCTTTCATGTATAGTTGATGGGAAAAAAAACAAAAAACAAACCTGCTAACCATCTCATTTGGTTGAAACATGTTGATATCCTGTTACAGATGTAAACAGGTGATAGTAAAAGCATAAAACTGAATAGTACGTTCAACTGATGTCATATAGT
The DNA here is from genome assembly GCA_024447675.2 of Pterophyllum scalare. Taxonomy (NCBI): domain Eukaryota; kingdom Metazoa; phylum Chordata; class Actinopteri; order Cichliformes; family Cichlidae; genus Pterophyllum; species Pterophyllum scalare. The sequence goes on from JAMQGT020013390.1 coordinate 48,810, forward strand.
ATTGAGTGCACATTATAAACCCACTAAAATGATGCGCAAATGAAAGTATATTTAAACATAAAACAGTGTAATCACTGTAATGGCACTCATGATAACACATTATTGTAGTTACAGAGACAAATGTGTACTTAAAGAGGTAACTGACTTCTACTGAGCACATCTATGACGCTGTTATTAATCCAGAGGAATAACTTGATTATTTTGCACTTTTATCCTATTACCAGCTGCAATAGCATATCGCTTATGGTTTTCACCTTGTATGTGCGCCATCTTGTCAGAATGGGGCTCTGATGACACTTTGTGTAGCAGCAGCTACCAGAGAGGTGCTTCGGCAGGCCTGTCTGTGGCAGATTTTTGTCAGCACCATTGCTTCACAGTTGTGTAACTTAAAGTCTTTACGGGTGTGAAGAGGAGATTCAAAGGAAGTCCTGAGTTCAAAGAGGAGTGTGGTCTGTCCTGTTTTGTTGGTCTGGCACCATCAACTGTGGAAGTCCAGAGTTCAAAGTCACTTAAATCACCTTCATTCCCCATTCAGATCAACCTGACCGTGTCTTAGGACCAAAAGTAATATCTCTATATATTTTTTTTAGCTGAATGGTGATATACGATATATATCTCTATTTTTTTCTTCCCAAAAGGTATAAACAAAAAGGCACTTCTGAGTCAAAGCTACATGTCCCAAACGTCACACAGGCACTTGTATTAACATTAACAAAAATAAACTATTGGCATGTTTAAATAATAATGCTCCTCAAATAAATCAATGCTTTTTTTCCTCTATTAAAAAAACACTCGCAGCTGTGCTATTAAGAAAATATACAGAGCAAAATAACAAAAGGCTGACTTATTCTTTAAAAAGTGAGTCTGGTGAAGTCTACTTCACTGGGAAATGCTTCCTCCTGTGTGTACTCCTGCACACCTAGTACTCTGTGCAAATAACAAACATGTAAACAGACTGAATGAACAAAACTCCATCCTTCAGTCAGCAGGGTTCTAGACAGGAAATCCGTAGACATATGCACTGACGTATCACAATAAGGGGCCCACCTGCTCCTGCTCAATGCGGCTTCTGCAAGCACAGATATAAGACCCACTTCCGCTATTAAGGACACGTGACTTACAGTACAAACCACCTTCTGCTGTCTAGTTGCGGTATGGCCACGGACCCTTGGGGGTCCAGGCGATGCCAAAGCGTACGAACGGACGCAGTGCGAAGGCTGTATGTATCCAAAACACAGCGACAGCGCAGGCTTTCAGGTTTCCAAAACTCTCCAAAAGTCGCTGACCTCACCGGGAAAAGTCGCTACATTTGTCGCAAGTGGCTTGGGGGGGAGGGTTGCCAGTGGGTTCTGAATAGCTGCTAAATCTAGTGACAAAGTTGCTAAGTTGGCAACACTGCCATGCTGTCGCTTCCTGCAGGATTTACGGGTGAAGCGGTGAGGGAGGGAGGCGGGGCACTGTGAAGTTGTACATCGCCCAGCCTTACCGTGTCTGTTTGCCTAAATGCATCGAGTTGCTGCCATGTGATTGGCTAATTTGTTATTCGGGTTAACAGGCGGTTGAACAGGTGTATCTACTGAAGTGGCCTGCGAGCATATGCAAAATTTCAGAGGGTGACAGCGCTGGTTCCCCTATGCTCTACGTTTGCAGGCTGCCCAGGTACATAGACAACGGCTATATTTTGCTACTCATTGTATCATTTCTCTTTTCATCCATTCAAGAGAACTGCGCCATCTGCAGTTTACTGTTAAACACTCCCACTGTTTATACTGAACATTCATTTCTATTAGTGCTATTCAGCTAGCCCTGGCCCCTCATACTTGGTGTTTACTTTAGCCTTATCGGTAGCTCACCAGCCAGATGTGCGTAGATTTCCATGTGTTGTAACAAAACAAACAACACAAAAAAAGAGTATTCAGTTCCCTATATTGAAAGCTAAATGCCTATAAAACAAGTTGTTGTCAACAGTGGCAGTTTGTCACGGTTACAGTTTGTCTTGTCCTTGATTTTAAACAGTAAAACACAGCAGGGACTCGCAGTGAGCTTAAATGAAATGAGTGCACATACAATTAATAAACTGCCACAAAAATATGTTTTTCAAAAAACAAAACATCATTGAAAATATTAAGTATTATTAGGTTTAATTAAGCTTGGCCTGTTTTGAGTGCTTGTGAGAAGTGTAGTGTGTGTTTGTGTGTGTGTGTGTGTGTCAGTTTTCGTAATCTGTAAGCAAATTGATTATTAAAATAGCTGATGCGCTGTCAGTCAGCTGCTCATTCCACCTCCACTGGAAACTAAATTTGCAGAAATAACACTTGAGAAACATTTAAGGAGGCCAAAGGCCATAAGACTGCCTCCAAAAGCATGACAGTGTCTGGCTGTTGTAGTGAGCGTGACCCATATGACCACAAGTAACCTTAGGCTACTAGGTCATTAACAGGCAATATCCCTGGGAGGCACAGGCATGTACACACACACTCTCATACTGTACATTTGGTCTTGATAAGGGATATACACACAACACAGGCTTGTAAAGCTCCTCATTCTTGACTAATGTATGCAGTAATAAGCAGTTTGCGCCATTGTCATTTTGGTTTGTGTTCATATTGTGTGTGTGTGTTTGTGTGTGTGTGCATCTTTTTTGCTCTGTTGTTAGGTTTTATGACTGTACCAGGCTCTCTCCCGTGGCTGGTCTGTTAGCAGTGACTTATGATTAAGTAAAGGTGGGCCGAGGTGTCTTTGTGTTCGTACGTAGCCGAGCAAATGACTCATGAGGGGTGTGTGTGTGTGTGTGTGTGTGTGTGTGTGTGTACCTGCAGTAACAGTCACAGTGATCAGACCTTGAGCTAAAGCCCCTTCCTCCTCCTCCTCCTCCTCCACTTCGTCTTCCTCCTCCTCCTCCTTTCTGTCCTCCCTTTTCATCTTTTCATCCTGCTATTTAAGCTGTTGTGGTTGAAGCTCCTTCTGGTTCAGAGAAAGAGAGCCTTTAAAAAGGAAATAAGTAAACAGGAGGTAGCCTGAAGAACACTCCATTGAAAGCAGTTGAATAATAGCATGGGAACACGCAATGTGCTCTTGAATAGGAGTTTGCCTTGAGACTGAATGTTGTGTCATTTACTGACATTTTTCTGATTGAAGATGTCAGTTTCTGGGGTAATTTGCAAATGTGCCTCAATTTTTTTTTTTTTCAGCAGGCACTATTTATTTATTTTATTTTATTTTAAATGTAGGTAATCAACAGGCTGGTTGAGCTGACTGGGGGGGACTGACTGAGCCGATTCACCGAGCATGCTGTGAGTGGAATCAGGTGGTTGCTGCGAGAACAGATTCTAGCGTGACAGGTGTCTCGCCAAGTGGAGGGGAAGTGTTTATTAACCTGCCACTCAGCAGGTTTCCACTCACCCCTCGGGAGGAGATAAACCCACCAGTTATGTTTGTAATTTCCACTCACATGTGCCCATGTGGCCTGTTTTTCGTCTTTAATTCATTTTCAAAATTGCTGCCTTAGCGACAGTCTCATTGTCATTTCTTCAATTGCATCTTTACCCTGTGTCTATATTCCTCTTAGGCATGAGGAGAGTGGGACTGCGTGGACTTGTCTAGTCTGTTAGTGCGCCTCTCAACTGAAGTGTTTAGACATTTATGAAGTTTGTGCTTCAATCTAATGAGCTTCAGACGAGCCCCGTTTATACAGGCTCAGAGGAGTTACCCACTGTAGTAAATTATAATCACTAACAGGAAGTCAACAGGCTGTGCAAAGGCATTTGAATGTTCTCTATGATGGCGGGTCTGATCAATTTGTGGCTTCTGCAGGGAGCAAGTAGTGAGGATTGATCAAATAAGAGAGTCTGTAAGTACAATAAGAAATAAGTGATTGGGACAACTTTGATTCATTAAGCATAAACAAAGAAATGCACAGTCATTAAGAAAAGCAGGCTGGTTGATGAGGTCGCCACTCCTCTGAGCCTTTAGAAATGGAGTAAGACAGTTAGACCAGTCCTAGTTCTGACAAGAAGTCGGTAAGGTAGAAAGCTTATCAGTTAACCAGCCATTCACAAAGCAATAGTCTGATGGGAGTCCAGTCAGATGACGTCTGCGTCATGTTGTTGTATGGCAGGCAGCCATTCAGTCAAGCTGATTAAGTCTCGGAGGATTACATCAAGAACTACTCTTAATCCTTTACCAGCTCTGAAAAACTATCACAGGCATGTTTACTATACATTCTGGGGCTCTGTGCTCAGCTGCAGGAAACAGTGAATGGGGTTTCCACCAGTGTGTTGGGGATTTCTTTTCTTTTTTTTCTTTTTTTTTAAAATATGCATTTTTAAGATGCTACTTTTATGGCTGCACAAATTCCGATAGTTACAGTGAGGCACCACTAGAGCCTGGCCAATGTATCATTTGGCTGATAATATTGCAGCAGATGTAGCCAAGTCAAGTCAGCTGGTCTTTGAAATACATTGCTGGAAAATTAATTTTAAAAATTAATTAAAAAAATGATCCCATCATTCTCCCCGGTACCGGTTCCAAGAATTCAGGATCTGTTGGGCTGTGCTCGCTATATTTGATCAAATCAAGAATCCAGTGCTAGTAAAGTAGTTGGCACTTCTTCTCCAAAGAGCATAAAGTAACTGGAGGCTCGACAATGGAAACAACTGAAAGAAATTTGTTGTTTTTGCTACTTGAGATCAAAACAATACAATGAGACCAAAGTTTGTATTTCTATTAATACGCACATCAATTTGTCATTTTATACAAGGCCAAATTTAGAAACAAAGTGTCCTGATAACATACTTCTGGATGGCACTGTTGATGTGAAATAGTAGCCTTGACAGCACTGTAATGCATTTGCCAGAAACAGTTTAGCACCTGTTGTGCTTTGAAGCTGGTTCCTGTTTAACTATCATGGCCTGTTTTGCACATTGCCTGCAGATGACTTCATAAATCCTGTCTGTATTTTGTTACTATCATGGGGTCAAGTTCACTGCAGTGGATGACTCAAACAGCCCCTACTTGTCTTCATTAGATCTCAACCCTTGACACCAGAACACAACCATTAAGCCTTTAACAGCCTCCCACAACCCCTCTCAGCCAACACCACCTCTCCAGCTATTGAAATGAAATCAATAAATGAGGTCAGCATATCTGCTGCTGGTAACTGTTTGTCGGAGGAGTGACAGGATATGGTGGCCTCATAGTCCGATGTAGGCTAAATGGGAGAGTAAAACCCAAACACTAGCAAGGTTAGAGCTTCAGTAAAATTAAGCTTGGAGGGTATGCATGTTTATTTGCCACTGTGCAGTTCTATCTTCGCTTTTTTGGGAAATTCATTGTCATTATGGAAGTTTAATTGGGAGGGGGAAAAGGTCAATACTGAGTAATGCAAGATGATTTATTTAGTCTGAATACGTAAGATAATGGTATGAATTTCCATTAAGATTGTTTGTATTGTTGTTGGGAATCCTAAATCTATCTGCGTTTATAATCAATGACTTTTTAACAAACAAAAAGTACATATTTGTGTTTGAGTACCTGATACAAGATATAAATCACTAAATGAATACTGTGTTGTGTGAACTCTAATTTGTCACTGTTATCATTGAATGTTGTAGTTCATGGCAAAGGGAAGTTACTTTGAAATGTATCAGGGATAAGTTTAACTTGGGTTTTTTTAAAAAAAAAAACATTATCATGTTTACATAAACAACCCCCCATAGCCTCTTCAGTAGCCCCTGTCTTTTGTGCCCACAGGGTTGCCGTCCACCATGTTAAGGTAAAGCCCAGGTGTGCGGTGTCGACCATGCTAAAGCGCCTGGACAAGATCCGCTTCCGAGGCCCCAGGACGAGAGAAGACTTCCCGGATCTGGCTGAGTCGCCGCCCGCCTCCGACAACGAATGTAGCGACGACATGCAGCTGAAGCCGAGAACAGCTCTGCGAGACACGGAGGAGGCCCTGCGAGACCCTGTAAGTGCTCAACCCCTTCTGTGTGTGTGTGTGTGTGTGTGTGTGTGTGTGTGTGTGTGTGTGTGTGTGTGTGTAACTTGGCTTTTGTCTGATATCTTTTTATCATTGCTGTTGAGCCCATTTTCATCTCTTTTTGTTTCTCATCCTCTCTGAAAGGAAAGTTCTCTTTGTTTTTGCCTTGTGATACACATGACCATCTAAAGTGAACCCATATGTTGACCTGTAACTGTCGATTAGGTTAGTACTCGATTATTTCATCTATTAATCGAGTAATCTGATAAGAAATATTTTTGTCTTATTAACAGCTCAGTTCAGCTCAGTTCCGTACTGCAGATTTTTCGCTGTGTGACACAAACAGCGGTGGATGGAGCAGCTACAAAGTTATTTTCTTCACTTGCGCATCAGGTGGTTGATGGAGGAACTCCAGCTGTTGCTGAGTAAAGGTTTAATGGTGGTTACAGGAAAAAGCGTGGCTGCTTTGGACACTTGAAAAACATTTCCTTTCGCTCCACCTGAGCTCACCGTCTCAGTAACAGCTCCATCTCTTTGCACTTGCCATGTGTGTGCAGACAGACTGCACGTAAAACAGCTGCTGCTGTTTTGTTATCAGTGTTTTTGTTGAAAAACTGGGGGCTGCATGAGCTTAATGCTGTAATGCTTTGTATTCACTAGCATCCTCCTAACTCTGTTTCTATTCCATTTTTAGTTGCTAATCAGGGATTAAAGCATAAAAAAATATTTTGACGGAGCCCCTCAGTACTGAATGGGTGACTGGGGGGGGGTTCCCGTTGTTACCAAATGATCGCTAGTGCTAACGGCAGCGCCTGCTGTGGTAACTGTGGGGATTTCTTTTTTTTTTAAATGGGAAAAATTTAAAACTGTGGTAATAGTGATCCATTCCATTGGCCAACAGCTGAAATTCTCAGCCCAGTGAGCACAACACACACGGGTGTAGAGAGCCGTGGAGACGTGGAAAAATGTGTCAACAATGATCCACTTGGTGTTAAAGGGTCGTTTTTCCAAATGATAGAAATCCGTCGCAGTGACGGAGAACTTTAATGCTGCTAATGTGGGTGAAATGCTCTGCTTACACCTGAGTGCTGCAGAGTTTAAACAAAGCATCGAAACAACAAATTTGTGTCAAAGTATTTTTTATAATCGAATTATTCGAGTTAATCGATGAATCATTGCAGTCCTACACATATGACTAGGATTTTCTTTTTCTTAGTTTGGGCTCATGAATTATTCCACCAGAAAAGGATGATGCTAAATCAGACTGAAGTTAGTGTTTCCTCAACAGAAAAAATGAACTCACTAGATTAATGAACACTAGAGCTGAAAAGCAGAACCATGTTCTTTTTTTTTTTTTTAAGCCTTTCTTCTCATCTGAAGAGGAAAGGAGAAAAGAGGGAGGGCTGGTCATGAAAAGACAAATGGAGGAGATGGCAGCAGTAAAGCTTTTCTAATAGTGGACATAAGATACAGATAGCAATCAACAGGAGACAAGAGCCTAAACACTGAAAGCATTTGTGAGAAGAAGAGAATGAAAAATGGTAGGAGAGAAAAGATTAAAGCAAGGAAAGTGATGGAGGAGGCAAGAGGACAGGAAGTTGTCCTCAGAAGATTGGACTCCACGATGTCTAGAAGGGAGGGCATGGGCAAGATCCAGAGGAAACTGTAAGAAGACACAACCCTGTGACAAAAAACAAAAAAAGATATCATGTTTTCTGATATTTCCTCCTCCCACGCTGGATGCTGTTCATAAAATCTGAAGCTCTCTTCTGTCCTCAGCAGTGCCTAAAAACACCAGTATTGTCGTCATCGCTGTGCACGTTGACAGATAATTAAATGCACCGGATTAGTCACTTGATCATGTCATTTCCTGAATAAATGCTCGGGAGAGCTGTCCCCTTTAATTGTTTTTTCTGTTTTACTTCAGAGAGAGTGTTGAAGTAACTGTTGCACACAAATCCTTTTGGGTGTTTCTGTGGGTTTTCCTGCACAAAATTGAACAAGGCAAATTGGCGATCTAGCTGAAGGCCCTTTTTATTAGGCATTCTCTGCAGGCATGTGCAACATGTGCTTTGGTATTTTCATGCATTTCTGTTTTCATGTCTGTGAACTAGTGTTTATATTTCCGGCTTTGCACTGGCGTTTGCCTGTGTGCATACCAGCCCACCGAGAAGGCATCACCCACATCACATCACAGATGAGTCACACTCTGAAGCCCTAAAATAGACCAGGCTCGCTCTTATCCCTGCTGGGACGCACACTAGGCATACACTTTCTCCAACATTGCAGTGTATAGCTTGAAGTCTAAGCGCCATGGTGGAAATCTCACCTTTTAGTTTATAGTGCCCTTCATAGGTTCTTACTGGAGCCCACTCAGATGGTGGCACTGATATCTGCACTCCACCCTTTAGGATCGGGTCACATGACCTAAGTGGAAACCTCACCTTCATTACCTCATCCGTTTAAAAAAAGAGGACAGAGTGTGCCCTTCGGCTGCAGAATACATACACTGATACTTCTTGACAAACTATCCTGTGTCATCCATATTAAATAGGCAGAATGTCATTGGGCAGATGGTGTTCAGTCACTGAACAGACGAGCACATGCGACCTCACTGGCCTCTTACTTTACCTGCTGGATCAAGCAGCTTTATCATTGCAAATGTTGGACTTTCAGTGTGGCCATCATCTATAGTAATGGCCTCTTTCACCCAAGACAATGGCCAAAATGTAATGTTAATATTCAAACGTAAAGGTCAGTGTAAGCAAACTGAGGAGACTATTAGGTACAATTAAACTCTCAAGTGTAAAGTTAAAGTTAGATTTTACTTGTGGCGGTAGAACAGTACAGTTATGGGAGTGCTCATGGGGGCAGGTACTCCCACACTTGCTTAAATTATTAATTAGTAAGTAATACTATATATACTTTGTCACAATAGATATGGGAGCAGGAATGCTTACATATACAGTTCAGTATGATGGTCCAAGACAGCTGTACTCTCGTTCTCTTGGATGGATTTAAAAACAGGCACAAATTATACTCACAGTCCATCCATGTTAAATTTATGCTTGGGAAATTTATGCTTTTAATAGATCACATACAGACCAAGTAGGAAATGTATAAAATAAGATTTAAATGATTTTCATTGGAGTGTTATTCCACATTGAACGATACTGAGCATTCAGACCTAGAACAGTACTATAGTCTGTATTTTTACAGCTGAATGTGTATATTTTAATTAGATGCATTTTTTTGGAAAGTTTTAAATATTCTGTCATGCATTTAAAATACTTGACCAACTGTCAGCGCTGAACAGCTTTGAACCTTCCATTCAATGCCAAAATCTGTACTCTCACTAGCCATGAATGCTTGAGCCTGTAATGATACCATTAGGATTTAAACTCAAGACTCTTATCACTCACTGTTTTTCATATTAAGGTCCAAAGATCAGTTTTATAATGGCAGAAAAATCCAAGAGTTCAGCACTGTAATCACTGATATCCTTTTGAAATGTCAACAATAGCCAAACCGGTAGGTGTTTTTCTATGGTTTTGTATCCATTGCAGAATACAGAAGAGTAAGTGTAAATTTGAGTATGAGGAGCTGTAGCACAGCAGCTGATGCTGGTCTAGTTGTGGTTGTTGTAAATCACTGTGGTGGTTCTGATTTTTGTTCTGCAGCAAGAGGTGTGTTTTCTCGGTATACCTTTAAGCTGATATTGTGTTGGGTTTTTGTTAAAAGCTGTTTTGTTGGATTTCTCATCTCAGGTACCTCATTTTTATAAATCACATGGTTAACAGGAAATCGACTTGTGAAGGGGGCAGGGTGTGTGGTTTCACTGGTGGGGAAAACAAAAGTGAAATTGAGAACAGACAGCACTAATAATACACTGTGGATCTGTATAGAATAAAACCGTGAAAGTTTTTTTTTTTTTTTAAATCTGAGTTCAGCAGTTTCTATTTGAAGAGAGAGCGGTGTGGTGGTCTTTACGCACACGTTCATTATTAAGTGCTGCTATACTTACATGTGTCTGTCACTGTCCATTGTGTTGTGTTTTTGCTACTGGCCAAATACATTTAACTGTTCATCATTAGAAGGCTTAGAATGAAGAAGGCACATGAGATCCCGGGGGCTGCTCTCTTCTTGAATGACTTTGGGGATGACCGCACACTGTAAGCATGGCTGGTTTTGTTACCAGGGCACTCCAGTACAGGAGCCCAGTCCAGCCCTCACATTAAAGTGCTAAGATTAGCCTGCCTGGCAATGTACCGGAGCACTTAGCGGCTGGTCGAATCTTTCCTCTGTGCAGGAAAACTGTGTTGGTAACAGGATGTCTCTGTGTTAGTTCTGTACTAAGGTAACCCTGTTGTTCATGATGATGAAGCAGCAGAAAATGGGAACAAAGGTGATGTAAGTAGGAAACGGTTGCATTGGGTCTTGGCTGTAAGTCAGTCATAACTTGGCATTTTAAGTCTGACTTGATTTAGACTCAAGCCCTTTTCCCTTTAAGGCTGGACAAAAATCCTACATCTACTCAGGAGTAGGCATAAAGTGTGTTCAGCAGGAACCACTAAAGGAAAACGTATCAAGTCATATATTGTTTAAAAGCGAGCATTTAGACAGAAGAGGCTGAAACAATCTTTGAGGAAGTTATTGAGAGGTTTCAGTTTTTGTAGGATTTTGAAGGAACTGTCCAAAATTACATGTGTGTGTCCTAGTTGACTGCTCCTCTTTGTCTGCCAAGCAGTCTAACTGAAAGTGATCAACACGGCACATGCTGCTGTTCAACAGCCATAGCCGTGTGTGTGTGTGTGTATTCCCATTAGCACACACTGTGTAAACTTTGTTCTGAAGACTAGTGTCAACAAAGCAGCTGGGACCCGCCTGGACTGATTGGAGCAACTGGCCCTAGATAACTGAGGAGTTTGTATTGTTTCAGGGTGACTCTCTAAAAAGGAGGCAAAAAGTGGGTGAGGTGGTGGGAAACTGCTGAGAGTTCTGACTCATTAAATGGGACAACAGGTGAAGAGCTAAAAAGCTGCAGGATGAAGTGGGTTAAATGTGGTCCTTGATACAGCCCTCCCCCCACAGTTAATACAGTCAGATACAGGAAATGGGTAAATTATGGGGAAGCAGAAAAATGAAATGAAGAAATGTTCAGGATACATTTTATTCAGTGGAACTTGATCACTGTTCCTAGCAGATATTACAGAATGTGAATTACTTACATTTTAAATTCAAAATACTGATGCAGTAAACGTCTTCAGCAACATCTTTTGGGTTCTGTTTTATTCCAGACAGACTAGATTAATATTGCATCTCAAATAGATTCCGCAACGTGACCTTATGTGCACTTTTGCAGAGCTTGCAGATAAATGACTGAAGGCCGAGAGTGGGTGTGAAGCAAAGTGCAGTTGGTACAGTTTTTATATCACAATCTTGATGCTTGGAGAATTTAATTAGATGGGGGTGTTTTTCTGTGGTTTGCATACATGTTATAGTTTAATTTTCTCAGCGCACACACCTACAATATCCTGATAGATGGTTTTTTGGGGGGGGGGGCAATAATTAGCCGATAATCATCTAGGGTGAAGTCAGCATTTCACCTACTTATGATAACAAGGACATTATGGCAGTGAGTGGACAGTTGCCTAAAACATCAGCAGTGTGTTCAAGTCCTGCATCATCTTAGGACATAAAACCAAGCTGCCAAAATCCAACCAAAGAGAATTGTTGCCAGCTGCTTGCAATGCAGCAAAACTTCTGTTCATCCCACCGTCCTCTCCTCACATCTCCACCACGTCTTTGTCTTTCCTGCCTCTTTTGGTTCTTTTATCCTCCCGTCTCCTTTTAATTCTCATACCCACTGTCTCTTTCACGTTCTCTCTTTCAGTCAACATCCCTCTTCTTCGTGACACACTTCCAGAAGAGGCTCTCATTTGTTTTCTTTGAAGTGCTTCTGTATTCAGGGACGCTCTATCCCTCTGTGCCGCTGTCTCACCAGCCTTTTTTCTCTTTTCCAGGTCACCGTCAGTTTTGTGCTACCTCTCTTTCTCTGTCTCACTTGCTTGAGATGTTACAGTGTGTCGATGCAGGCACACAAGCCTTACTGGTTGCTGTCGGAGAAGCTGCTGCAGTGTGTGCGCGTCTATTCGTCTGCGTTGTGTGGCAAGTCTCTTAAAGGACCCTTGCTATAGTCGAGCAGCGACGCTTAACCTGCAGTGCTCATCATCCACTAGCACAGCTGTCTCTCTCATCCTGTCCTCCTCCTTCATCACCCGTTTGCCCCGTTTTCCTCACCCTCATCCTGCTTCTCTCTCACACAGTCATCATCTCTCAGTGATTGCCGTACGTTTCGTCCATCTACTCCCTCTGTGTGTCAGGGCTGTATCCCTTACTCAGTGGTGTTTGAGTCATCAGTGTTGCTGTAGTCGGGGGGGGGGGGTTCTGCCTCTTCGCCTTCCTCCTCCTATCTTGCTCCTGCTGGACTCAAACCAGGAGAGGAAACATTGGTGTGAGTCACTGCACCATGGTAATCTGTGTGTATTAGATCATATGGGATATCCCCGCTTGTGCGCTCTTGTAAGAATTTTGTGTCACGTCCATGGAATTCTGAAATCAAAACCTATTTTTCTTTTGTTTTGTTTGTGTTTGTCTATGTGTGCTGTGCACGCATGCTTGTGGGTTTGTGTCTGTGTGCACAGGCTGGTTCGGGGTCTCCCACTATGGCTGCAGCCATCCAGGACTTCCAGAGGTCAGAGTCGGACCGACTCAACGAAGTCAAAGGTCACTTGGAAATTGCCTTACTGGAGAAACATTTTCTACGTGAGTATATAAACCATTTTTCTGGGCAATTATTTCAGAGTTAAATATGGTTTGTTAAGCTGGTTGTGGTAATCTTTTTCTTGAAGCAAGGTTTTGGTTTTTTTTGGGGACCCTCGCTTCTTTGCTTTGGAAGGGGTGATGTCATTTGTTGCTGCGCTGAGTTGTGGATCCGTTCCTCCATTTGTGCTGCTTGCACTGAAAGCTGAGAAAAATTCAATTTCTGAAGTGTCAGTGTAGGCATCAGCCAATCAAATTCCGTTTATTCAAATGCTCCAGTATGAAATTATCTTGTGCATATATCCAGAAAGAGCGAGGTAGCTGCCTGTTATAGTTCAGCACTGAAACATAGTGAATTACTGAGATGACTGTTGTTAACCTCTAATTGAAGCTCAGCTACCTTACTTTGTGATTGGTTACTGTTATTGCGGGAGTGGCACCAGCAAAAATACCCACACAGACATCCTGAACACTCACCATCAAGCGCTGAAACAGCATATCTGTGTGAACCCTGCTTCAGATTTGCTACATTACCTGGAATTAGCAATGCACCAGTTCAGCTTTTTCACAGATGCAGATATGCTTCCTAATGAGAGACAGAGATGGGGACAAAGCAGCATCAGAGGAGGAAGTTTTTATCCGTGTCACCTCATTTGACCACAGTCTGTGGTTAAGTCACAAACTAGTGTGGAGCAACTGGTGCATTGCTGCTGACATGTGGCATACGTAGAACAACAAAGAAGGGGTTAAATACAACAGCCACTTAGATTTGAGTCAGGATCGGACCGATATCCAGTCCAAATCTCGGATCCCTGCATCCTCATCCCAGTGGTTATTACAGAAAACTATGTAGCAAGATTATTTGCAGCAGTAACGGGAAGAGCAACAGAGTGTGAGGAAATGTGCTTGGAATTGTGTTGCACCCGTGGTTTTGTGTTGTAGAGATACTGCCTTACCAGTTTCTGATTGTATAGCAAATGTAGCAGGTTTGATGAGATTCTTGTTGCTGTAAAGAAATCTGTTTAAGAACTCAGGCTGGCACTTAGTGATGTCTGGCACTGTCTGCCTTTATACTTCAGATAATTATAACAGCTTTAAACTGTAAGCATCTTGTGATATGACTGAGTTTGTGGTTTGACTGTTTCAGATGACAGTCAGCTTAGTTTTGTCCACTGCTCATGGTTGTTATGCACCAACATGGTTACGCTGGACTGCCAGTCTGTTAGAAGAAGGGCTGATGAGTTGCTCAACTCAAATTAAAAGCTGAAGTCTTCTATCTAATAGGCAGTACTTGGCTTTACCAGATGTCATAATAGATTTTGTCATTGTTATGCAGGGTCATGAAAATTCTGTGAAACTGTTACTACCTGTGATTTGTATTGTTCATTTTAATGCCTAATATACAGATCAGAATATGCGGTTATGAGGGCATAGAGAGGAAAGAAACAGACACTGACCATGTGATTATTTCTAACGTGAGCATGAAACAGATGGTTATTTTTGTTTTTGTTGCCATGGTGATAGTGGAGGCCATAGACATTGTGCCTTAACTGGGTGCATGCTTGATCAGTGTGTTTTGCATCCTTGACTGTCATAGGTGTCTTTTTATTTTGTTGTCTCTGTTGCCTCATTGGAGACTAAAATGATCAGCACCAGCCTAACAGTGTGGTATTCAGATTATTTAAACCATCAATGTTCTGTCAGTTATTGAAACTATTCAGTTCAAACAGCGTCTGAGTTCCACTGCTTACTTTAATTTTTGCTGTTATTAATTTGAATGAAAGTGATGAAGTGCTCAGATTCAGGCATTCTGTCATTTCCTATCATTAGGTCAGCTCAGCCCTCTGTAAAGCAATGTTTCTCCATTTTCTCTGAAGCAAGTTGATTTGAATTTGAAGAAGAGGAAGGAAGCACACGGCATTCAACAAACTAGGGTGACTACGTAATCTGACATTTAGAATGGACTATAACGATGGCAGTAGCATCTTGTTTTGGTAGTTGTATGTTAGCAACCCTGAAATTACCCTGGAAGCATAATGGAAGCAAGCAGCTGCTGCACTCATGTTAAACAGTTCTCCATGCTACACCAGAGAGGCAGCCTGTGAGGAGACATTATGAAGTGCTAGTGAACCCCCATAATCTTAGAAAACATTTTATCTATTCATTTATTGGATCTTTTTATATAACCTTGCTAGATGTGAAAGAGTAATCAAAATGATTTTAATCCATCCATCTATGCATTTTCTTCTCTGCTTATCCAGTTCAGGATCTTGGGGAGACTAGAACTTATTCCAGTCACCATTCAAGCTCATATTTACATCTATTGCCATCGGGCTGCACACTAGCTGAAGGACTGATGAACTTATGTCATGGCGAAGCATCCATTATCCATTCGTCTATCTGTCTGTTCACAATTCACAAGAATTGTACACCTCCAATGGCATTGGTCAAAATGTAATCAAGCTTGCACACAGTGAGCACTTATTGGGTCTTCACTGAAATTACGCTCAAGGTGAAGGTAACATTTGTCGTTTAACACCTGTGAAATGCGATGCTCGTGAGTTGAATAAGCCACTGCTTTATTGAAGTCCTCCTTGGTTGACTCGGGTGTAGTACTCCATTATCTTATCAGCCTAAAGGCAGAACAAAGAGTCAAAAGGTTATGTCACATACATTTCTCAATA
This sequence comes from Pterophyllum scalare, assembly GCA_024447675.2. Classification (NCBI taxonomy): domain Eukaryota; kingdom Metazoa; phylum Chordata; class Actinopteri; order Cichliformes; family Cichlidae; genus Pterophyllum; species Pterophyllum scalare. Next base: position 64,293 of record JAMQGT020013390.1, read on the forward strand.
TGTGCAATAAAATGCTAGGGGGAGTAATAAGGGTAATTAATTATAGCAACTTCAACCCAGGTTTCTGTCTGTAAGATTTATTCCACTGTGTATTCCCATTTAAAAACAAAACAAAACAAATGGATCCATTACTCTGCAGATTTTGTGAAGGCAAACCTCATTTTAGTTTCATTTTCCTGACTGATTGCAGAACATTTGCATTCAAAATGGACATGCTTTCCTTTGTCTAGGCAGTGTTTCCTGTGCTAGGGCTGCAGCCCTCCAAACATTTGCACCCAACTCTATGTCTGCCTCTAGTACTGACAACATGACCAAATTTGTCATCTTAACAAACTTCATCTGCTTATGAAGGTCAAGAAGATACTCTGATTAAGACAACTGAGTCTGTAATGACACAGCCAGAATTATGAATACCAGCTGGGGTGCAGCATCCACTAGCAAAACGTGGCTTAGTGTAACTTAGGGGAGTCTTTGGAGTTGTCCTTACTGATAAAATGTACTACTGATAGCAGAGGTAAGGTGAGACTGGTAATGTGGCACAGTTATTTGTATACCTTTAAGGTATATGATTTATGAAGAGGCTGGAGAAAAAGTGGTAAAACAGGCTAACTCAGGGGCAGAAAAAGGAAACTGAACATTGTTATTTTTTTTTTGTTGTTGTTACAGGCTTGTCAACCTGGCTGGTGTGCCAGGTCTACAGTCCCTCCATTTCCTCTTTGCCATTTTGTGTGTGTGTGTGTGTGTGTGAGAGAGAGAGAGAATACCTCAGGCTATGCCCTCTGTCATAATGCTGTGCCTGAGCTAAAAGGGTTTACTCATTGGATGCTAGCTAGATTTTTTTTCATGAATATCTCTTACTTCCCTTTCCCTGCTACCTATTTTTTAAAATTTCCACCCTCCCTTCAAAAAAAGAAAAAAATCTTCTAAAGCTCTCGTTGCCTTTTTCTTGCCACCCTGCTGAGCTGCTCTTTCAGATTCTGCCCACCATTCCCTGCTCTCCAATTTCTGGATCAGCCTCAGTTCTGGTTTTTTTTCTTTCTTCCTTTTTCCATTTATTTTCTTCCTCTCAACATGCTTTTGATTTTCCTTTCCTTTTTCTGCTTTCTCTCTATTAGATATAGCAGTATGATATTCCTATGTAATTCCAAAGCTGCAACAGCTCAGAACAGACCCGCTTCTGTTGCTAATGTGGGAGCTACCTGACAAACCTTCATACATGTTGATTTCTGTTGGTCTTCAATTCCTTTATCAGTGTCAGGTTATTCATTTCTGTCACACCTCTCAATCTCTCATTCCATCTTTGTCTGGTGTAATCGTACTTCTGGGAACATTGAAGCATGACAGTCCATTAGCCCCTAATGGAGTCCTGCTCTCTCTGCATTGTGCTCTTGTTATTGTGCATTCTATTTCTACTACTCCTTTGCACTCTCCTATGCCTTCCTGTGCTGTTGTCGTACAGTAAACAATAGACTTATGACTTTATGTGTTGCCTTGCACAATATAGCCTGCTAGACAAGTGGTTATTCATGATTTTCTGTGTGTTGAGCACAGATGAACACTGATATACACTTTGTCATTAGTTAAGACTAATGAGATTAGTAAGGTGAAACAAAAGACTCCTTGTAGTGGGGCATTACAGTTTTATGTGCTGTGTAATGGCTTTTTTCTGGAGCATAGGTGCTATAGAAAGACACGATGGTGTACTGTGAAGAGCCATATTTGCAGTGAGTGCAGTTCAATACTGCAGGCACATCCAGTGCTGTGCCTCCAGTCCATCTCGCATGGCTGCTGCTTCTTATTCCATTATTCAGTCATATATACATTATATGGGCAAACTACTGGGCCACTTAGACAGCTTCAGGAGCTGCTCAGCCATGGAAACCAATGCTGTGAAGCTCCTGATGCACACTTTTTGTGCTGATGTTAATGCCAGAGGAGGTTTGGCACTCTGCACTTCAATAACTGCAAAAAAACCACTTGCAGAAATGCAATGCAGTGACTTGTTGCAAAGGTTGCATCCTGTCACAGAACATTTTTCATATTCAGCGAGCTCTTTCTGTAATAAATGCTTGTAAATGCAGACTGCATGAAAATGTGCTTGGACTCCGGACCGAAAACTCCAGATTTTAAAGATGAAGAAGTGTAGCCCAATACTTTTGTCCATATAATTTATAGTAACTGATTAGCTGTCAAAAAATGAAGAAAATCCATGAAAGTAAACCCATATTATACCATTTGATTACTTTTTATGAGGCAGCATTTCCTGAACCATTTTTGCTTTGTGGTAGGGTGCATTATCCTGCTAAAACCATCAGGGAACACCTTTTCCATTAAAAGGTGCCCATGAAAGGGTGTACATGGTCTGCAACAATGCATAAGTAGGTGGTACGTGACAAAGTAACACCCACATGAATGCCAAGACCCAAGGCTTCCCAGCAGAACATTGCCCAAAGCATGACACGGCCTCCACCAGCTTGCCTACTTCCTAAAGTGCATCCTGGTGCCAGGTGTTCCCCAAGTAAGCAACACACATGCATCTGGCCATCCACGTGATGTAAAAAAAACGTGATTCATCAGACCATTCCACCTTCTTCCATTGCTCTGTGGTCCAGTTCTGATGCTCACGTGCCCATTGTTGGTGCTTTTGGTGGTGGACAGGAGTCAGCATGGGTACCCTGACTGGTCTGCTGTTATGTAGCTACATACACAACACCTTTCTATCAGAACCAGCTTTAACCTTTTTGGAAATTTGAGCTACAGTAGATAATCTGAATCAAACCACACAGGCCAGCCTTCGCTCCCCATGTGCATCAGTGAGCCTTGGCCACCCATGATTCTGTCGCTGGTTTACCACTGTTCCTTCCTTGAACCACTTTTGATAGATACTGACCACTGCAGACTGGGAACACCTCACAGGAGCTGCAGTTTTGGAGATTCTCTGACTTAGTAGTTTAGTCATCACAGTTTTGGCCCATGTCAAACTTGTTCAAATCCTTACACTGCCCATTTTTCCCGCTTCTAACACATCAACTTTGAGGACAAAATGTTCACTTGCTCCATAATATATCCCACCAACAGGTGCCATTATGAAGATATAATCAGTGTTATCCACTTCACCTGTCAGTGGTCATAATGTTATGCCTGATCAGCGTACATTCTGTAACACTGCTCTGCAGTCTTTTTCCTGTGAATCCTTAAAGGTACACAGGCTTAGAGACCAGTTGTCAACCCCTAAAAATCCTAACAGCCTTTAGCCACCACTAAAAGACTGAAATTCAAATTTTCATTTGCCTGGTGGTTGGCATCTGAGAATGCACATGTTTCCCTAGCAAGCTCTGGTGAATATGGCTCCTTAAGTCCCAAAGTCACAACACCCCCCACCCCCGAGGCCAATGTTATATTTTTAGTTGTTTGCAATGGGAGCATCATGTTTTGTCAATTCAAAAAATGTTTTACCTTTAGGCTCATTACCATCACTTTCTACCCATCCATCGAGTCACAACAGCCTGGTGTCCTCACCTACCTGTGTGGACACAGGTCATATAGCAAAGGGACAGTTTTTAATCCAGCATGTGAAAAGTGAACTGGCAGAGTATAAAAGCCATCGTCTAGAGAGATTCAGTTGTAGAAAAAAAGTGCCCACCCTAAGCAAAATAGAATAAAGCAAATGTGGAAAAATGTGGCTTAAATAGTCAGTTGTCACTTGTGGTTAGGATGGCAGTTTTGTTCTTGAAAGGTCACCATTTGCTCATATCCAGCATATCAAGTTACTCTAGATGAGACCATCATCTAAGCGTCTACATATAAATAAGATGTTATCTTTTTAGCTTATTTCAGCTTCCATTTCTATTTTAATTTCAGTGTAGTTTCTTTGACTGTGGGGAAAAAAATCTTTTTGCTTTGGAAGTTTATAAAACTGTAGTTCCAGAGGGAGCGGCTACTAACACACTACTGGAAAATGGAAGATAAGAAAGTGAGACTCAGACATCATTTCAAACCTTGAAGTGTGTGTTGGTTTTGTGCTGACGTTGGATCTGCATTTAACCCAAGAAATTATTTGCTCTCCTTGAGTCTCTTTAGCATTCAGAGTGTGGGCGTTATTCCTCTCTCTCTCTCTGTGATATCTTTCTCATACCTGCCAAAAATAAAACGGGGGGGCCACGCTGTATACTAAAACAAACACTGTTTTAGTATATTGTCTCCTTCCTTCACAGGTGGCACAAGTTCCCTTACCTTTTCCTTTGGCATTTATTATGATTGGCCCATGCTATTCCAAGGACACCAAGTTGGTTAATTTGTAATCATGCTTCCGGACATGAAACCACATAGAAAAAAGGTGAACACACACAAACAGCACAGCATCAGGATGGCCTTCTGCTCTGATAACAGTGGGCTTTCTTTCAGGTTTGCTCTCTTTATATCTTCAGATAGATCCCAATTTATTCCCTTCATCTCATCTAAGTCCCTATTCATGCTCAGATGTGCCTTAAGGGACAACACTCTGTTTTATGTTTTCATCATTTAATGAATGCTTTTATCTGATGCATGTTTGTGTAAATGAGAGAGGATTCAGAAGTAGTAAAATTTGCAGTTTGCTCATAGTTCACTGTCTCCAATTAGCTTTGTAGGCAGTAGGAAGAGGTGTTCCTTTTGTTTGCTGTTTAACCGGGTTTCTATAGTTACTGAATGTTTATGCTTTGAAGCTCTCAGCACTCTGCTAGCATTGGGAGGGCATGTCCATCAGTGCTTTTGCTGCTTTGACCCATCATCACATCCTCCTTGTACCAGTACTGAATAACAATGGAGGGCATGTTAGTACTGCTGCTCCCTGCATATTTGTATCTGCAGATGTCATAACATAATGACTGAAAAGTAGTGAAAAGTGAAAATTTGGGTAAATATTGTTTCTCTTCCATCTACCAGTTGAGCTGCAGTCGGCTAAAAGACCAGCTGGTAATTGCCGACCACGAGGGGAAAAAATGAGCATTCCACGATTGGTTGTGGGTGGTTGCTAACTGGTCAGCAAATACACATTTTTCCTAGCAGACTCTTAACTAGTCCCCAGGCCTGTGTGGCTGAAGCCTTAGGATTAAGTGTTTATTAGGTGCTGTGGTTTTTGTGATGTAATTCACAACGTAATTAAAAGGAAAACGGCTGAATTTGGTGCCAGCAGCACCTTTTTAAGAGAGACTGGACACGGGTATGAAAATACTGGAAAAGTTGTCATACTAAGAAAAAATAGAAATTTGTTTTTGAAGCATGGACGATTTCACCTGCACAGTTTCAAAGACTGCATAGTTGATAGTATGGGGGTGCATCAGCACTCATGGCAGTGGTAACATCTGTGAAAGGTTTTAAGCAGGAGGCCAATTGAATGGCTTGCTTATATAAGCAAGACAATGTCAAATCACATTGGGGGAGGGGGTGATGCAGCATGATTTTTTTTTGTGTTTGTTTGTTTGTTTGTTGGGGGGGGGTTGTGACATTTTGTTGGCTCATAGCTATGAGCTAGGAGAATCTGTCACATAGCAGAGCTTATTTTTTTCTTTTTAATTATTTACACACTCTTACCAAGTACAATAAAACTATGTTGTACAAGTGTTTTGGCATCCAGCCACATTGTATCTTAATCTCTGGAGTGACCACTGCAGGAAAATATGCACGTGTGCTTTTCTGTCTGCAGAGACAAAGATTGACAATAAGCACAAAAACAACAGTTTGAGTCATAACACTGTGATAGTTGTATGATTATCATAGGAGTAGATGTGGAAGCAGTGGGATATATCGGCTAGAATCTGTGCTGTTGGTAAAAGGACTGAGTTGTACTGACCCTCCTACAGGTGATAAATGGTAGAGGATGGTGCCAGTGGAAATAACCTGATGTCGTTATATGAGCCGGCTTAATTTGCTAAGCTGTCACTGCTTCCTTTCTCGCTTTCCCCTTGGTTCTTCTCGCTATTATTCATGTTCTTTCACTCGTACTGGCCTTTCTTTGTCCTTGTTCCTTCTTTCTGCTTTTCTCTTTCCCTACTTTTTATTCTTGGCTTGTTGATGTTTCTAGTGTTTTTCTTTCTTTTCTTTTTTTTCCCCCCTAGCAGGGTTTACATCACAAAAGGCCTCATTTGTACTTGAAGCTAATAAAAGAATTGGCAAATTAAAACCCATGTGGCAATATCATCTGTGAGCCAAATCAATAATTACATTAATGAGCTGGATATCTTATAACATTGACCCTTGTTCTCATTGGCTAAAGTGTGTACAGCTATATTCTCACATTGCACTGTGTCATAGACAGGCGTTCCCTTAATTGGGATCTATTGGTTTTACCACTGCTAGTTCCATACAGTTGTATAGGACTAGGTGTGTGTGTGTGTGTGGAGAGTTAGTGCAGTTACCCCGTGTGAGGTCGCTTATTGAAGGTCACCGCAGGGGAACAGGCCATGCTTTGAGCTCTATAGTTACTGGTTGATCAATACAGTGTCCTAGCTGCTGCCCTACTTCTAACTGATCAGAGGAACACACACATATACACACTAGCAGAACAAATGAACACTAATGGAATCAGAGATGAATTTGGACTGTAAGTGTTGGTCTTTCTGCACTAAAACCACAGACACTGGGGAAACATACTGGAATAACAAGCACGTCCCAGCTGCATAATAGGAAGTGTTGCTGCTGACAGACATTTAACAGTTAAGAAAGGTAAGGATGTAGCCATTGGACAGATATAAATATAAGCACAGGTGGAAAAATGTTAAAGAGCTGGAAACACTGTAAAGGAGGTCTTTACAATACAGTTCACATGTTATTGTATTGTGTGAAGTGCAGGAAACAAGTTACTAGTTGGCTGTGTTGCTCAAACTTTTGGCTGCTCCCTTATTTCCCAAGGGGTCACCACAGTGGATGGATCCACATGTTTGATTTGGATCAGATTTTACACCGGATGCCCTTCCTGATGCAACCCTCCCATTTATCTGGGCTTGGGACCAGCAGTAGGAGTACACTAGCTTGACACAAACCCTGAGGCTGGATTTGTGTCTCCTCGTGCTCCCAAATCGAGGCTCGTTTGCAAACTAATGAGACTTAAATTCCACCAAGACCTCTAGGAGACTTGCAAGCAGCCATATCCAGGACAAATTGATGATGTTTCAATAAATCTGACCAGAAGTCTAGGAGGAGTGGTGTTTCTTGTGATCTGTGTAGGGGCACACAGTTGCCAGATGCAGTTAGAACTGAAGTGAGGTTTTATGTTTATAGGTTATGTTTGCAAATGGTGGTTATTGAGTTATTCTCTTATACAGAATAATATGTGTAGTGCTATATTGTGTCTTTTAAAAGCCACACAGAAAAAAGGCAGATCCATTTCAAGTGCATTAAGGTGCTAATTGTGAAGGAAACTCTGTAGGGAATGGATTTCAATAATTCCAGTTGCGGAGAGTTGTTACACAGAGAAAAATGGAAGTTATTAAAAAGTCTTAGTTTAGTCTTCTTTAGGATAATTATACAAGTGATTGAGTATCCTGCAGGACTTTGTCTCATCACTCATTTCTTGTGCTATGACAATGATTCATTCTCTTGCTAAATAAGCAGCTACAGTACCTACTGCATGACAAGGATTTATTCTCCTGCTAATAGGCGGCTTCAGTACACACTGCATGATAATGAAGACATTTTTCACAGGGCCTGTTAAGCAGGCTGTCGGGTTTGTCATACGTGAGCTCTTTACAGGAAATAAAGCCACTGGCACAGAGGGGAAGCAGAAGCAGAGTCTCTACATTTGGGAGTTTTGTGTAGAGGAGTGTCATGTTGAATGGACTCTTTAACTGTAATCTTGGTGTCAGAGTTTGGAACAGATGACACTTTGCACTATCCTGCAGTTAGATTTGAGATGGGTTGTACCCTCATTGTGAGGTTAGATAGCATTTGTTTAGTCATCATTTGATAGCTGTATGCAAGCATGTGAGAATGCAGCAGATGGCCATGTGGATAGAAAGTTCACTAATGAGCAGACTCACTGCTTTGTCACAGCAGCATGGTCACCACCGAGTACTGTGTGAGTCCTATTGGAGTGCTTTTGAGTGAGATATTTGAACAGTGCAGTAGCTAAATGACTAGCACAGAGAAAATAAGGTTCTGCGCAATCCTCCAAGGCCATTGCATATAATTTCTCAAGACCTTTGGGAATTGTTTTGCTTACGGATGTCCCGAAAGCACTTGGTTTCCACTGTTGACAGGAAGACCTTAATCTTGACCAGATATCTGATGTAATGAAGTCTATGATGTGATTTGTGTTCCCTAAACAGGAGATTGTATCCTCCCTGCCGGCACAAAATTGGATTATTGAACATTGCTTTTCTAGATTATTTATTACATTCTCATGTTTTTTCCTTATGTAAATATGAGTCTCATGCAAACGGTCCATAGCACACGCATCTACCTCGAAAGAAGACAGACACGCTTTAACTCCCACACAGGGCTGCCTGTCAAGGAGTTTCGCTCAGCATCACGTAAACAAGAGGTCGGTGAAGACAGCGTGAGGCAAGAAAGAAAGTGGTGATGTTGTGCGAAGAACTGAAGTCTTGAGATTTAGTCATGACGTTGATCTGTGTTGTAGAGGGGGATCAAGTGAGGACACCAAGCAAGTACAATCCTGGTCATCCAGAGATATCAAGGCCAGAGTGGAAGACAGCCAAGGAGAGGGGAAAACACTTCAGTCCAGCTACAACTTACACACTATGTAATGAAAATATAGTGAGGTGTCTATAAATTTGGAGACACACTTAAATAAATTTTGATAGCAAAGTGTTTTGAAACCTGTAAATATTTGTTAATGTGATGTTATGTCTGTCTCATACAGAGATGGGGAATAGATAAATCACTTTCTTTTTGCTAGTTTCATTTTGGTTTACTGTGTGGTGGTTTCCCCTTAGTCAGAGGCTTGAATAACCTGTTAACATCTGCACGATCGGCCAGAGGCCACAAAAATCGGCCTTCCTTTATGTTCAAATGAAAGAGTGCTGTGGCAAATACGGTGGTGAATGAGAACAGTGAGAGGCCAGTGTGAAGCAGCTGATTTTCTCTCCCCCTCTCTCCTGCTCTGTGTCTCTTATTCTCTGAACCCCTCCATGCCCCCACCTTCCTTTCATGAAAGGAGCTATTGTTTCTGGCCTGGATTGAAAAACTCACACAGTACTTTTCCTTTGAGGACTTAAAAAACTTTATCTGCTTAAATGAAAAACAGTTTGCGATTCATTCCCAGTCCGTACAGTACTCCTGCATGCTCGCGTATCCCCACACATGCTTCTTCACACACCTGTCCAAACTAAAAACACAAACAGAGCACATTCTCATTCATATGTGTCATGCAAACCTGCACTGACAGATGAACATGCATTTTTTGTGTGTGTGTGTGTGTGTGTCTGACAGCTCAAGTCTGCTGAGAAATCTCAGATTCCAGGCCCTCTTAGTCTGCTGGCCGCTGAGCAAAGCTCCACCTCTCTCTACCTCCACTGCCCCCCTTCTCTTGTCACCCATAGCCTGACACACGCAGACCAGCTCTGATCACTGATCATCACGCTGTGTGGAGGCCTGTAACGACACTCTGCTGCTTGTGATAGCTTAGTTTGGGGAAACCCCTGCTCTCTGCCTTGTCTCTGGATGGGACATGTAGCTAAACTTTGATGGGCATTGGAGGCGTTTTTAGGTCAGAAGGGGAGTTAAACTCCCAGGGCTGGACTAAAGGAACCTGCAGCCATGGCTGGACGTCAAGACCGACCCAAAGCAGCAACTCTGCCGTCCCGCTTCTGCAGCAGCGTCCCAGGGACTGGTCGACTGCAGAGACGTACGGGCTTGTGCAGGATGGAGGACAGCACCTTTGACAGCTTTGAGCTGCTTTACAGCGGAGCTGTTGGTAATTTCAAAAGCCATAAAAGTAACCTCAGCCTCAGTAAGTTTGCCAGCTTCAAAATATAACCAAGCGATGACTAACATGAGCACGTTACCCAAGCTGGTTTAGCAACCACCATTTTTGAAACTGCTCTGCCAAACCGGCCTCGCTTTAAACTTTTTATTTTTTTAAATTGATCAATTCACAGAGGTATTTGAAAGTTAAATGTAAGTGTGAGTGTTGTCTGGATACAGGCACAGAAGGCCCTCCCACCTGAGGTACGTCTTTGTTGTGACAATGAACATTGGCAAGTTGTGAACCAGTACTCTTCTCTGTCCATCTAAATATAGTGCATCTCCCACAATAATTGATCATGACCATAAAAAATTCATTGTATAAGTTTGGGTCCTAATAATAGCTTAACTTGTATCCTGTGTGATGTTGGTTTTGGAAATTATTGTCCCTGATATGATTTTTATGAAGGAAATCTGAAGTTGCACTGTATGTTGGTTGTTACTCTGTCATGACTTCTCATTGGCATTCAGGCATGCCAACATTTCTCCAATTTTATTCCTTTCTTTTGGGCTCCAATTACCAATAACAAAACGGCTGTGAAAGATAATGAGTCTGCATAACACAGATCTGGATACAGGCACAGAAGGCCCTCCCACCTTTTGTTTAAGAGGGGTAGCCAATCAGAAGAAAGCTGGCCTAAAGGGAGGGTGGGCTTAAAGAGGAGCTAAAATGACATGTTTGACACAGAGCATGATTTGAAGGGCAGTACCAAGGCCCATTATGAAATGATTAAGGATTATTTTGAACTGTGAATTATGCAGAGCTGCTGGAGTACAATTGAAAATGTGCATAATAGAGTCCCTTTAACCTGTTACAAATAAAACGCTGCTTAGCTGTATGGCTCTTGGCCTCTATCACTTCCATTATCTGCCCTCAACATTCAAGCCTTCCTTATGAAATAATCTAATATGTGTAAAGTTCAACGTGATATTTTTGTAGCTTTTTTCAAATATATTATGGTTTCATTGAAAGCCTGCAAAGAACAGTAGGTCAGCGTGATTTAAAAGTGACATCTCTTGTCATGGCATTTAGCTAATCCCCTGTCTGTGCTGCAGATAAATGGTCTATTTACTAGCTTTCATAATGGCCAAAGAGACCCTGTGATGTGGAAACCCAGGATGAAGATATATATATATATATATATATATATATATATATATGAGAGAGATAGAGAGAGCAGAACAGGCATGTTGACAGCATTATTAATTTGGTATCTGATGTATAGTGCCTCTGTGGAACAGAAAAAACAATTGTACTCGATCCCTGTTGTGCTGTATCGCACACTTGTGGCCACACTTCCAATGCAGTGTTATGGACTCTGCAGCATCTCATTTCTGGTCTTTGAAAGGAGGGAATACATACACAGGTAGCACGGGGGAAGGAAATTGGGGGAGGGATGCAGAGATTTGTAGTGCACTGCACTGAGGTTACAAAGGGTACAAGGTGAGCATGAAATGTATGGGTCATAGCAAAATGAGTGAGAACAGCATATGAGAAGCCATTAGTGGTAAATATGAAAACCACCCAACAACATTGATTCATCATAGTAAGAATGAGATGCTGTGGATGGCTCTCTGTTGGAAAAAGTTTATGCTCTTGGCTTAATCCAGGTCTGGGAAACGGACCTTGAGTTTCACTCAGTCTGTTGCATTTAAAATCATTTACTGCTACATACAACCTTGATCAAGCCTTAAAATTGCTCATCAGTATATATTTTCAGTGCTGCAGATTGCACATTGTTAGCCTTACAAAGACATTTTAGCATCTTTCAACTTGTTTTGCACTATTTAGTGGAATTTATTTGCTAAAATGCAGATCTTCTCCAGATACAGTTGGTAGAAACCAAAGCAAGCCTAATATTGCACTATTTAAAAAAATATATATATATATATATATTTTTTTTTTTATTAAATCAGCTGGACAGAAGGACGACTCTAGATTATTACAAATGTTTTCCAACATTTTTTAGCCTGGTTATTTTGAAGAAACGTCTGTTCCACAAAATCTTTAATGCTGGCCATAACCCGAGCACATGCATCTACTACAAAAAAACTCGGACAAGTTTGAATCTCTGTGACCTTGACCTCAAGCTAAAGGTCAGGGCTCAAGTTCTCTGAAAACCTTGTGAACATGACTCGAACAATCTCACCTGGGATGTTCAAATTCACACCATGGATACATGCTGTTCAAGCTAGACCATCAAACTTCACACACTTGTTTAGTGACTTTTCTGTAACAGCACTTTGACCCACCCCTCCCCCTTACCCCCTTAAGAATACAGAACAGCCAAGCATTGGCACCCGCTCAGCGGTGCTGTTGTCACCACTCCTTGCACTGCACCACCTCCAAAAAAGCCTGAATAACACTTAATACAGGTTATTTGCTGCTTTCAGTATATTTTGTTTTGAATTTATTTTCTGTACAGAGTGACTTTGCTTATGATATACTAAACACAATGCTAAACGACTCTGTTTATTATGCCTGCCCCAACTGGAATGTGCTGCTGCTGCTAACCTTTTAATTTAATAGGTTTAAAGTTGGCTGCAGTTCTTATGGCACAGGGCAACCACTAAGCAGCTTAGCCTATTGCAACCTTTGGCCTCCCTTTTGCTTACTGTTATATATACTGGTGCTTTTTTTTTTTTTTTTTTTTAAACACTTTACATATTTAAATTCTGTGCTATTGTGAAGTAAGTTAAAAGATAATCATGGTTTGGTTTTTTTTCTTTAATGCATCTCTGCTGAGGATTTTCAAAAGGAAGACTTCAAAGAGAGGCCAGATTGTCCTAAACTGCTCTGACTAAACCAGAAAAGCCAGAGAAGAGTCTATCAGGCAGACATGTTATACGGGATATGTGTCCTCTCGCAGGAGCAGCACCGCAGCTTGAAGCCAGTGCTGTAGCCGCAGGAGGTTCTGGCAATGAATGTTTTAGTAGTGTTAATGGAATGAAATAAAGGACAAGAGTGAGCTATGAGTTTGGGTGATGAGAAAGTGGCAGCTACATTCTTGTAATATGAACCCTCGACTTGCATGTGTGATGTTCTGAGAGAAGTTGGGGGTTAGTGGGTATGCAGCCCTGCTTTCAACACTTTTCTTTACTTTCAGAACTGTTGCTACCTTAAGAACATCCTACACCTGTTTCAGGTGATTTTTCTCATGCTTTTGATCACTGATCTGATCTTTTCTTTTGTTTTCTATGATTCCTTATTTGAGCATCTAATGCAGGTGGGTATTGATTGAGCGGTGCTTCTGCACGTGTGCACACTTTCCTTGCCGTCTGTTCTCCAATATTGATGTCCCTTTATTCAGGGACAATAGACTGGGACAGACACTGCTGATGTTGCACCCCAGGCTTTGAAAGCCCAGATACCGGAAACCAGTTGAAGCCATTAGGAGATTGACAAAGAGGAAGCAAAGGGGGGAGAGGTGAAGGTTATAGATGTAGGTGTGCGAGATAAAATGAGAAATTCACAATTAAGCAGAGCCTGTTTTTTTATTTATTTATTTATTTTCTTTGGACATGAATTAAAATTTTCATAACAGAATTCAAGTTGCTGACCACCAGTGTTTATATTATGTTTTTCCAGAGGAAGAACTGAGGAAGCTGCGAGAAGAGACCAGTGTAGACTCCCTGCGGCAAGAGCTCGAGAAGGAGCGGAGCAAAAGGATAGACCTGGAGCAGAAGATGAACGATTTGCTCAAAACTAGGTAAGACAAGACGACGGGGAGCAGAGTGACGTATATGACAGGAAATGAAGGGCTTAATGTATGAAAAGGGGGAAGTAATATTCATGAAATGAAAGGAAGTGGTTGACACTGCAGTTTGTAACAGTTCAGCTCAGGAGAGTTTGCCATGGGTCAGTGTGGATGGTCGGTGTATGTGTGTGTCTGTATCAGTGCCAGTGTTGCCCAAGGTTTGTGTTATAAATAGAAGCATCAGCAGCTTGGAAGGCAGGAAATTCCACAAGGAGGTGTGTTTGTATGTGTGTCTGTGTGTGTTTGTGTATTAGGGAGACGGAAAAAGGGAGAGGAATAAACAGAAAGTAGTCACGCGCCTGTCTGAATCTCCTCGCTGTGACACAGATCCTATGCTGGTGTCCAGAAAAACCCGCACCTACTGGGACACCCTTTAAATGTGTGTGTGTGTGTGTGTGTGTGTGTGTGTGTGTGTGTGTGTGAGAGAGAGAGAGATGATGTTTTTTTTGAATGCCAATGGGAAGTTCTGATATTCAAATGATTGCTGAAATATGGCCTCAAGAATATCTGAGGTAGTTTGAGTTTCTAAGAGGTGAAGGTAATGTACTGTGACCTGCAAGTTTTCCACAGTTAATACTTTGCCAGCAGTATCCAGCTGGAGAGATGCATGAGCATAACCAACGGCAAACAGCCCTCCTTCACTGATATAAGAGAGAACTAAACTGTAAAACAAAGCATTAACACACTGAAGCCTTAACTTGGTGACAAAACTGTCATTTTGTTTGTCTTAAGGGACAAGATCAATTCAGCCGTAAGCTGGAATTTTGTGTTCATTACCAAGAAGTATGACTGCAATTAAAGCCTAATAGATAAAGGGGCAACAAGTTTGCCAACATCAATTTGCTCTAAATGTTGTTTAATCCATTTGTAACTACTACTGCAGCATCTGCTCAGGGAGAATTTATAGAATAGATGCTGTAGGACAGCTGTAGGAATACAGTCATTGAATATGTGTGTGTGCAGAACGGAAGATTTGAGGGTAGCAGCTCTCTAGAGGGTCACGCAGTGATTTCTCATATTATCAATATGATTTATGTAAGTGCAGCTGATGGACCCTGCATTCAATTTTTGCAGGGTATGCACAGCTGAATCAGCATGTTGTATGAAGCCTAGTGTGTTAAGTTAAAGGAGAGTGTTTGCACGTTTTTGGGTGTAGGCTTTTCTCTTCCACCCTTTTTCATTTTTGTTGGCACTGATCATTTTGTCAAGCATCTGCTGTGAGATTTTAACAGCAACCTTATTCGCTGTATGAACAGGCAGAATGAATCGCATTAGTCTGGCTTTGTGTATGACTTTCTACCTTTTTGTGGCAATCCACTCAGTGCAGCAGCTTTCCACATGCTGGCACGTGTACTTCCTGAGATGTGAGACTGCAGTTCTGACAATGCAGAAGTGAGACTGGAACATGACAAATCATTCCCCTGCCTTTTTTTTTTTTTGTGGTCTGTCTCTTCCTTTCAGGCTAGAGGATTCTCCACCACAACCACCCAGAAAACAGCAGTCGCCCTCAAACAATGGAACAGGTAAGACCCCAAGTGGATGAGAAATGGGGAGGAGGAGGGTGAGTTGGTGTTTGGGGAGAGGAAACGAGTGGGGAAGGAGGTCTTTGACATCTTCTGAGTGTGGGAGTAAATCAATAGGCCTGTTGCGTGTGTGCGCGTGTGTGCACGTGTGCAGAGGAGTTGAGGATGTAGGATGTGCGCTGCGGAGCGCTTGATGGGAGCAGAGTGCGTCGGAAAGGGTTTGTGGGTTATTGTAGGACATGAGGTGGCATGTAGTGTGCGTGACAACTGAAATGCGCACACAGAGTGATTTTCCTGTGTGCGCTTTGTGCTCTCAAGAGCAAGTAAGCTACACAATAAAGCACATTAATGCATCAGGGTTGTTTTCTCAATCCTTAGTCCAGATCGGCGGTGTCGAGAATGAGTGTGTTTTCAAAATATTTGAGCGAGGGAGAGACGGGCTCATTAGTGCAATAACAGTCAGATGGTATTTCTGATATGTGCTTTCTTTTATTTTGGGGCTGAACAGTTTCTGTCAAAGTTTGACTTTCAGCGACCCAGCGGCCGGTTGGTGTGCGTGTGAGATGTCGGAGAAAGGGAGGGTGAGACAGTGAGGCTAAATTTGGAAAATGGGTTATGATTGTAGATCACTTCATCTAGGGCAGACATAAGAATGTGTTAGACTGGCTTATGTAGATCCGGGGTTCTTAAAGTGAGGCCCGTCTTAATAACACGTGCAGCCTGTGAGCACTACAGCCCATTTAATTTTTCCAGTTTACTGTGGTAGAGCATGGAGCTGTGACAATAGATTGCCAATCAAAGCAATTTTAGCTTGTTTTCCCAATCATGTATTAAGTAAATTTTATCTCTGTTATATCCAGTTGAATCTGCCTTGCTATAGTTTCACACCAGCATCTACAGTATAACCAACATGTGTGTGAAAGCGTGGTTGCGCACCCATGCACACCATCAGTGTTTGTACCTCTGTGCTCTTTTGAAGTGAGTGTGCATGTGGGGAGCAGCTTTATTGATCCAGTATCAAAATGAGATAAAGCACAAGGAGGGCATTTTTGTCTGTCTAAACTGTCACTTCACCGTAAATGAGATGACTTTTTATTAACTGTATTCATCCTCTCATGGAAATAAATGTCTGAGCACTCAGGCTGATAATTACCTGGGGTACAATCCCAATAAATGAGTGTTCATCTGAAACGCTACAGCAGCTCAGTGTTCTAGTCTTTGCTCAGGGGCACTTCAGCATTAGCAGTTGACTGTTTTGTTTTGTGAAAAGCCTTTTTGTTTTTGAGTGGCAAGATGTCGAGCCCACATTTACCACCAGACTCTCAGTGCATGCAGGAAATGGAGGTTAGATAACAAAATCAGTTATTTATTCAGCAAGTCGGCTTCATTATGTAGAAAACACAGAAATGGAGACTCATTACACAAAGTGCAAAGTATTTTTTATTACGTATTATTCATGTAATAGTAGCAAAGTGAGATTAATGTGTGTGGCAGTTTATACAGGCCACAAATTTAAGCTTAGGTGCAGTCACAGCAGATCAGCTGATCTCAGTGCTGATGGCTCAGCTAATAAGTTTCCATATAACCAGCTGGCTGTATTATAACTCCAATTCTAAAACCAGTATCATTGTGTAGCATCCCCACTCCCTCTAACAACAGTTCACCAGTTGCTGGACTTTGGGGGTCTTACTGCTGCAGGAAACATGCCTGGAGTAACAGTTCTTGATAAGACCACCACATATCAATCATTTTCTTTTAACAATGCGTGATTGGTGGTGCAGAGGATTACAAAAAGAGGTCCTGCTCAGCGCAGCAAATCAAAGTTGTTGTTCTGTTTTTTGTTTTTTTTTTTAGCAGAGAAACAGCAGAAGGAAGTCTGGAGTTCACGGCTGCAGAAGTGGCTGTACGAGCGCTTCGGGGTCTACATTGAAGACTTCCGCTTCCAGCCGGAGGAAAGCACAGTGGAAGCTGAGGAACCACTAAGTGCTAAAAGGTGGGTGAGATGTGGTCCAAGATGATGTGCAATCAGTTTAAGTATAAAGCAAATCAGCAGCTGTCTTAGATTTGGTCACAGTGGGCAGAAATTGGTATATTTATTCATGTTTCTGAAAAGGAAAATAAGCATATTTTAGACCTTGAATGTGTGTTTCTTTCATTTTAAAAAAAATCCAACGCTGTTATGTGTTCCTTACACTTTAACTGACTCAGGTTTGATTTTGCACTGAGGAAGCTGGGAGACTTTTTTTTTTTCTAATTTATTTTCTCTCCTCTGTAAAGAAGAGTGAGTCATGCCAGACTGACGAAGGCCAATTTGCCAACACCTCCTCTCACACTTTTTCTTTTTCTTTGCGTGTGCATATACGTGAGCATCTATGTGTATTCTGACCTTCACTTTCTTTTGTTTTCCATCCAGGTTGACAGAAAACATGAGGCGACTCAGTGAGTGTACACACGCACACACACACACACACACACACACACACACACACACACACACACACATACATACAAAACCAATAGAAATCCGTAACAGAAGCAGAGGCTGTTACTGTAGATTATTAGCTTTGCTTGTTGAAATATTATAGTTCTGTAAAAATGTGTATGATTTGCCTTTTAAACATTAAGACGTGCAGTTGAATTGGGAAATCTTGCGTAACTTCACAGTAAAAGTTTGTTTCTCAAAGGAAACCAACTGTCCTTTCGCAGAAATAAACACTAATGAAACAGATGTCGATACAACAGAGACAGTGCTGCTCTGTCTTTGGCGTCACATGCTCAGTGAATGCCTGTGCCCTTGTTGTTTCAGAGCGAGGAGCCAGACCTGTCACCAACTTCTTAAGGAACCTCTCCGCCTTATCTAATTGGCACTCCGTGTACACCTCAGCTATTGCCTTCATTGTGAGTGTCTGCTTTTAATACTCAAAATGTCCAGCACACTTCTGATATATCAATGAATGTTTTAACTGTGTGGTTTCTAATAATTTAGCTTAGATATTCTCCAGCTTGAGGTTTGATGAAATTACTCGGCAGTGGAACAGGATTCAAAACACAGATGTTTTTAGGGCGACCTGCCTATCTATCTATGCCGGTAGCCTCTGCAGGACTTTGGTGTAATTAAGAGCTGTGCTACTTCTGCCATCTTCTATCTCTCTCCCAATGAGTCAGTAGGGTCAGACTGCAGGAGAGGGCAGTTGTGATTGAGAGAACGGAGATTCATGATATGCTGTTATGTTCAGTGTAATACCGTATGCCCGTAAAATGTACTAAAACTTTGTTTATACAAAAAGGTCTTTTTTTGCCTGTAAAATCTACCAGACTGGAAGGGGAGTCAAATATTAATTTTGGTCTCTGGATATCACCCCTTTAATAGAAAGGGGTGATACCTGTCATTTTATTCTGACCTAATTTGGTCTTACAGCTCATGGCTGGGAAATTAAATGAATATTAAAGTCATGTCTGCTTCACTGTGATGCGTTGCAGTGATTCTGCCAGCGACTGCAGGTCTAATCAGATCTTCATTAATGTCCACTCAGTGGTTATGCTAAATCATTCTCAACCCACTGATTACGGCCCTGCGAACATCTCGGTATCCAGAGATGATGCTGGCTTAGTGCTGACAGGCAACTAACACTGCTGATATATCACCCAAATATATGTGCTTCAGGTTCAGAATAAGCCCCCTGATTCATCTTTATGTCCATGTTGTCATCAATTTGTCTTTGTAGTGTATAATGAAGGACTATAAAGGAAAAGTTGTGATAAAACTATAATCTGAACCTGCTGCACCCACACATGAGTTTTCTGTCAGCACGGATAAGCTGCTGCTTGGATGATGTGACACACTGAATACAAATTCTGACAATTCATTACCATTATTGACTGAAATAATCCATCCTCAGTCCTTATAAAGAGCTGAATTTAATGCATATAGGCTGTGAAATGCTTCCACAAAGATCAATAAACCATGTTATATTGTTCTGTGTTTCCTTTTGAATCCAGATTTACATGAATGCTGCTTGGCATGGCTGGGCCATTCCCATGTTCCTATTCCTGGCTATCCTGCGCTTGTCCTTAAATTACCTCATTGCCAGGTAAAAACAGTAATTCATTCATAAAAGGTACGGCCACTGTGACAGTTTTTCAACTGAGTTGATGCATCACTGTTGAGCGTGATAAGAGGCTACAATCAGATTTACAGCTTTTAGAGTGATTAATGGTGCAAAATAAAACTATTGAGGCCACAGCTGTGCCGGCAATAGACAGATGCACACCGTGGCCCTCTGGCCACACAGCGAATGTTGGTTATGATGGACAGATTTTTAAAACATGCGCATATTTGTGTTTTATCTGAGTTCCCTTCCAACTGTTAAGGCTGGAAATCACAATCCTTTTAAAGCTGGTGTTTTATTATAAGTATCAAACTAGAAATTTTGAACACCTCAAGTATTGAAGTGGTCCAGTAATAGTTTGTAGGCGGAGTTTCATCCAAGTACCTTTATAAAAATGTAAGTTATTTACATCACCTTCCTGTTTTTCAGAGGTTGGAGGATCCAGTGGAGCATTGTGCCTGAGGTCTCTGAACCCATGGTAAGATTCCTTCCTGTTCCTGTTGTTCTGTGTGTCAGAAGGAAACATGTCCACCATTGGAGATCAATATATAGCCTCTGTTTTCTTTAAAGGACCCTCCAAAGGAAGACTTGACTGTGTCTGAGAAGTTCCAGCTTGTACTTGATGTTGCACAAAAAGCGCAGGTATAATAAGGTTAATATAACCATCAAATCATTGTGCTTAAAATCAGAAAGCTCTTGGTGCTGAGGTGCTTTAAATCTCTTCACAGAATCTTTTTGGAAAGATGGCCGATGTTTTAGAGAAGATAAAGAAGTGAGTTGCGTAGAATAGGTTTTATTTCACTTTGAGACTCAAGTATGTAAGCACTGCATGTAACTTATGTTCTGACCTGTATTTTGTGTGTTTCTGTGCATTTTATATTCAGTCTGTTCATGTGGGTGCAGCCAGAGAGCACCCGGAAACTTTACATCTGCCTGTGGGTGGCTTTCATCTCCTCCTGTGTCCTGCCGTACAAATTGTTGGGCTTCATGATTGGTGAGACATGTACACAATGCATCTTTGTCATTCTGCCAACACATGAACTCCGTCACAAACGAATGCAGAACCTGTGGAGCCATTGTCCCTCAGCTTGTGTGGGGAAGCTGCAGGCTGTTGGTATATAGGTCTTATACATAATTATTACCTTTCTTTTTTTTCTTGTGAAGTGCGAAGTCGTCCAAAACAGTGTGTACTCAGATTTTCTTGGAAGATGCTTGGAGCATGGATAACTGCTGGCATTGAAGCTATCTGCATTGAGCTATACATTCATTTGGCACTTCATTTCTCTATTTAAAAGAAATGAATCATCAAAATCAATGTATGTTTAAAAGCTGCACTAGACAGTTATAGTCCACTGACATTGATTGTTCCAGATCCCATCTGAGATTTCTTCAGTGACTCATTTAGGATGAAAAACAGACCAAATATTAGGCATGACTAAGAATGAGGGGTTTCTGTTTTCTTCATGGCTAGCTAACCACATTTGGAGACAAAATTAGAGAGGCAAGGTTGGATGTGCAAAGGAGGGAGAGCAGATATACTGGACAAAGTATGTTGAATGTAGCTGCCAGACAGGAGGAAAAGAGGAAGACCACAGAGAAAATTGGAGTGAATGGAGTGAATGAGGAAATGCAGAGGGTTGGTGGGACAGAGGAGGATGGTAGGGATGGGGTGAGATGGAGGCAGATGATCCTCTGTGGTGACCCCCTAAAGGGAGCAGCTGAAAGATGGCAGAAGTGGCAGCTAGCTAACTGCTTTGTTACATTGTGAAAATGGAACAGAAAACTCTGAAAGTGCAGACTTGTGCGTGTTGGCAGAAAGTGACATCAGCAGTGACATCATCACAGGTTTTTGTTTTCACTGACAAACCAAAGGAAAATCCACACATTGTAATATTTTTAAAGTTTTCTTTAATTGGAATTGAATTTACTCATATAGTGAATAATTTTTTTTAATCAAAGTTTCAGAAATGCAGTCGTCTCTCGCTATATCACGATTCACTTATTGTGACTTCCCATTCTTAATCCATGGGGTTTAATGATGATGCCGGCCCACTCTTTGCAGCTATAACAGCTTCAACTCTTCTGGGAAGGCTTTCCACAGGTTTAGGAGTGTTTATGGGAATTTTTGACCATTTATCCAGAAGTGCATTTGTGAGGTCAGACACTGATGTTGGATGAGAAGGCCTGGCTCACAGTCTCTGCTTTAATTCATCCCAAAGGTGTTCTATCAGGTTGAGGTCAGGACTCTGTGCAGGCCAGTCAAGTTCTTCCACACCAAACTCACTCATCCATGTCTGTATGGACCTGCTTTGTGCACTGATGTGCAGTCATGTTGGAACAGGAAGGGGCCATCCCCAAACTGTTCCCACAAAGTTGGGAGCAGGAAATTGTCCCAAAATGTCTTGGTATGCTGAAGCATTCAGAGTTCCTTTCACTGGAACTAAGGGGCTGAGCCCAACTCCTGAAAAACAACCCCACACCATAATCCCCCCTACACCAAACTTTACAGTTGGCATAATGCAGCCAGACAAGTACTGTTCTCCTGGCAACCACCAAACCCAGACTAATCCATTGGATTGCCAGATGGATATAAATAAAATCTATATAAATAAAATCTGTGGCCATGGAAGTGATTGGAACACCTGAATTCGATGATTTGGATGGCTGAGTGAATACTTTTGGCAGTATAGTGCATGCATTTAACAGGCACAGTGATTGGCAGACATACAGTGTTGGTGAAGCATGGACACAATGGTGACAAGAGTGAAAAATGTCAGGTGCAAGAACTCATTGGCTAGATCAGATCCCAAGAGTTCACTTACATGTAATTAGTGCACTTCTTTATGTGTCTTCTGATTGACAAACACATAAATGTGAGATTTAACCTGATGGTAGGGTTCAAACTAAATATGAATGGCCTTACAAAGTAAGATTATTCGAGGACTAGGAAAGCAATTAACGTGTGTGTCTGATTTGCCTCTCTGCAGGCGTGTATGCCGGCATCAAGTTCTTCATCATAGACTTCCTGTTTAAGAGCTGTCCAAAGCTCCGGGACAAATACGACACACCTTACATCGTGTGGAACAGCCTTCCCACCGACCCCCAGCTCAAAGAGAGGACAAACGCCACCGTGTCCCGACGGGTAAGACAAACAGACACCCTAACCCA
This sequence comes from Pterophyllum scalare, assembly GCA_024447675.2. NCBI lineage: Eukaryota > Metazoa > Chordata > Actinopteri > Cichliformes > Cichlidae > Pterophyllum > Pterophyllum scalare. Next base: position 86,811 of record JAMQGT020013390.1, read on the forward strand.
CACACCTTTCCTACCACCCTCGCTGCCTCCTCTCTCAGATTCTTGCTTTTCTAAATTGAAATCTTAAATGACAAAATAATTCTTTCTTTGCGCTATCCTGATTTCTAACAAAAAGACCTGAAGTTATACCAGGTTTATACCAACAGAGGCTTTGTGGTTGTATTGCAAAACTTTTACCCCTGCTAAAAGTTTTAGTGAGTTCAGTTAAAAAAAATAAAAACAGACACACCCATACGGAGTGTCAGAGTACTTAGAGGGGTCATCCATCAGCAGCAGGTCAGCTCCAGTCTTTCATGTTGTCAGGGGTCCACCCACTATAGTCTGCCTCCCATTGACTCCCTCTGTGGTGGAAAAAGTTAAAAATAGATGCATAAAATATCAAAATATCACCCCTCTGCTCAGTAATAACTACACCTCAGCCCTTCATTGTTCTATGTGTGTACCACAAAGTTCCCCTGTGACATGAATGTTTGAGTGTGTTTGCTGTGGCCTCAGTCACAGGTGTCTTCTGTCATTTCTCTCTCTCAGCTCTCTGGCACTGAGAAGGTAGGGCCTCTGGTGTGTCTCCCTTTGGTTCCTTTACTCTGCCTGGGTGTGCTGCCAGTTCACCACAGTGCGTGTGTGCGTGCGCGCGTGCGTGTGTGACACACCTTGAGAGTGGCTGTCAGTAATTTGTGAAAGCAGTGGATCAAAATGTCAGTAGTCTGTGATTTCCTTTTCGCTCTTTAAAACTACGGTGTTTTTTTTTGTTTTGTTTTGTTTTGTTTTTTTTAAATGTTGGAGTTTGAAGACCTACGACATTTTTGATCCACTAACATAGATGCTTGTGAGAATTCGCGGTGTGTTTACTGAGTAGTTCATGCACAGAGCAGATTCTGGCCAGTGTAGTTTCATGTTAGTTCATTAAGATCTTCCTGTTTCCTTTATTCAAGGTATAACAGCTGTTAGTTGACTGGCTTCAACTGTTTTTATTGTAAACTTTTATGTAAAGAGGTCTGCAAAATAACACTACTCAAAAAATTGAGAACACTTGATCATCACAGTACAACTTAAAGTCAGCAAAACTTCAGGGATAGCAATCTCAAGAGTGTGGAGGAGACAGCAGGAGTTGAAGGGCATGAACCGAGCAGCAGGACCACTATCTGCTCCTTTGTGTGAGGAGGAACAGGAGGAGCACTGCCAGAGCCCTGCAGAGTGACCTCTAGTGAGGTACTCACATGACAGTTTGATCAGAAATGGAATCCAAGAGGGTGGTATAAGGTCCAAATGTCCTTTAGTGGGACCAGTGCTCACAGAACAGCTCGACTGGCATTTGCCAGTTGGTGTTCTTTGGAATACGCCAGTCGGTGCTGGTCTCTGAGCACAGGTCCCACTAAAGGATGCCAGGACCTCATGCCACCTCTTGAAATCTGACAAATGGGAAGCCCGCTGGAGGTCATTTTGTAGGTCTCTGGCAGTGCTCCTCCTCTTCCTCACACAAAGAAGCAGATGTCCAGCTCTCCTCATGTAAGGCCCATGCTCCTCTTCCTCCTCCTTGTGATGACAGGTAGATATGTTATGACCTCCTGCAGGAGCTGGACTACCTGTGAACCCTGGCTGGGCTGCAGGTACCTTCTCATGCAATACGCAGTGACAAGGACACCATCAAAAAGTAAAACTAGAGATAGATGAGTCAGGAGGGATAATGGCCCTTTTTTTTTTAAGAGGCGCCACTGCAGCTGGGTTCAAGACACAATTGTACAATCGTGGGTTTTTACTGCTGTTTTAATGATATATCGGCATAGAAGCGCAGGGATTCACACATGATGCAGAGGGAGATGTTGCAACAGTGTGGGGGAGGGGGGGGGACCTCTGCAATTTCTTTGCTCCCAGCTTTGACTTCTCCTCCTATACCAGCACAGATGTGGAGGTTTTGTTCATGAGAATGCAAATGAGTATTTGCATCCTCAGCGCTGGTATAAACAGAGCAGGTGCAACATTGCTGTTTGCGTCTGAGGCGACCCGTGCAGCGAGCATAAATGGGCCGTCGGGAGAGAACAGGGGTCTGAGCCCACCACCTGCAAAACGCTTCCTTTTTGTCTTGCTCTACTCTCCAGTGCACCTGTTGTCACTTTGATTTGCACCAAAGCAGCGCAAATCAAAGTGACAACAGGTGGAGGTGGATTCACAATAATCTCTGCTTCCTGACTGGACAGACTGACATTCCTGATGTTTAGCTTGACTTTGTGTTATACTGTGATAACCAAGCACCCGCTTATTTATTTTTTGTGCACACAGTTAAATAGCAGTGGAATCTGTGAACATTTTTGGCAAAACAATGAATACTATAGGTATTTTTGTTCCGGATGCTGACTGAATGATGGCCTCACTCTGCTTTGCACGTCACACCTGAGCCTGCTGTTAAAAGAGCGCACGTGCAGCAAAGCACACGATGCAATCTCAAACGTTGAGGAGCTGTTTGAAGTTTGGCCTCTTGTCTCTAAAGCTGTGGGATGCTGTAGTTCAGACAGATGCATAAAGATGTATCTGCTAAGGTTAATGTAAATCTCTCCATCTCTGTCCTCCTTTCATGTTTTCACTCATCACCACATCCCCTCCTCTTCCTTACTTTCTTCCTTTTTCCCTCCCTTTTGGCATCCCCCCCCCCTTTGTCTTGCCTCCCCTCCTCTGTTCGCCTCTCTAGGTTCAGCCGGTGGTTTCTCGGAGCAGCCTCGCCACCATCCCATGTGGGGTGAACAGAGAGGAGGAGACAGGTCGCTCTCACAGCACCAAAAAGGGAGCCTTCCACGAGATCTTCAACCTGCCGGAGTCGGAGCGCCCTCTCCCGGGTGAGGGAGCTTACTACAGCTTAAAAAAAAAAAAGATTTTACACCCATTTGAGATGGTCACAAGCAGAAATCATGCATCATCTGTGAATAAGGATTATTAATCACAAGAAAACAATGTTTTGCATGCTGTGTGTTCACAGTCTGTGAAAATGGCTGGAGGTGTTGCCTAATAAACCGAGACAGGAAGATGCCCACAGACTACATTAGGAATGGGATGCTTTACGTCACAGAGAAGTAAGTGGAACATCTTTGTCTCGGGAGAGTGCATAATCTCATCAAATCTCTACTCCACATTTACAGCTGGAGCAGACAGGAGGAGCAGGGATTCATTAGCCCAGAGAAGATGTAGTTTTAGGTTGCACTGAGCCTTGCCTCTCTTCCTCTCTGTATCGGTGTCAGTCCATAGTGCATCGAGCAGGAACGCCTTCCTCCTGAAAAAACTTGGCTTATGAGACTTTGTAATAAATCCATTCAGTTTGTCTGTTTTGTTGCCTTTGTTTCCCCCTTTCACCAAGTTCTCTGTGTTTCTCAGTTATCTGTGCTTTGAGAGCTCCAGCTCCAGATCAAGCTCCTCCAAGAAGAATAAAGTCATCAAGCTGGTGGACATCACTGACATACAAAAGGTAATCACTCTTTAATACACTTGAGGAACGCCTCAAGGGCCAGCAGACTTTCGTAGTCTGCGTAATTAAATGGTTTTATTTGTAGATATTTAATGTACAATTATGGTGGTGGCCATTTAAACCAAAACCTCCTGTTTTCTCCTTCACAGTACAAAGTGCTGTCAGTCCTACCAGGAAGTGGGATGGGCATCTCAATAGCCACACCTTCCACTCAGAAGGTACAGGCTGTTGTATATTTTCTTGTGTTTATAGTTAAACTTTTATGTGGAAAATGACATTTATTTCAACTTAAGTTCAGTCCAACAACTTTCTGTGTTGTGTTTGTGTTGTCCTTTCAGTCAACTCAAACAGTGTCAGTAATTTTTAATAATGACGGTGATTATGACCAATCTAAACTTTTTAAAATCATTTGGGAAATTTCACAGATGTCAGCTACTTTGGGTTTTCTGCGGGCATTTCATTGAAATTTATGAATTGATTAGTTAACCATGAAGCATGTTACCTGGTAACAAGGTAACAGAGATGCAGCATCAGTAATTTGTCCTACAGATGGCCGAGGAAGAGGTTTGTGAGATTATGACTAAAAGAGTAGTTGAGATGTAAATAGTGTACAATGTGTATCATTTCATGAAGATGGGCACAGATTTTGATGATCTGAAAGTTGGATTTTGGCGGCCCCAAGTGGAAACACACTGTAATTTAAAACCTGAGGACCCAGATGTTTACCGGTTCATTTGTTTAGTAATTAAATTTTCCCTTTTTGTTGATGGGGTGACAAGCATACTAGTTAGTAGTTGTTATTATTATTATTATTAATATTAAAAAGACCAACTGTTTGCTGTGAATCATCAGTGAAGACTGTTGTTGCTGTCAATACTCATGCTGTACTAAATTTAGTGTAATTTTTCCTGATAAAAGGAGCAAATTAAGTGTACCAGTAGTGCACTTTTTTTATATAAAGGGAACCGGTTTTGCTCATTTCCAACTCCACATTTTATTGAACTCAGCTAGCGTGGCTTCACATGGGTCACAGAGAGAATTCTGATTTATCTTGCTTTGAGCAGCCTGTCTTAAACAGGCCTTTTTAACTTGTCTCCCTTTAAGGCCGCCCTGCATTTAGGCCAACTTTGTACTGATTGGCTGGCTCTCACAAACTTAAGATTTTGGGTCATAGAGTGTAGGAGGGACTCCTATATTCTGTGACATCATATAGAGCCAAGAGAAAAACTCTTAAATGGAGTTTTTGCTCTTGGAGATTACTTTTAATTTTCCCAAGGGGCCACATGAAAAACTGGAACTGAGGAAGGCTGCACCAATAAGGTCAACTCAAGTTCTGCTCAATATTAATTTGATCTCTTTATAAACTTATTGGCGCTTATGTGGTTCTGTGGGAAGATTAATTGCCCACCCCTGCATGAACATCAATGTTTGAAACCTTGGCTGCTACTCTTTTTTTATTTTTTTTAAATGAACAGTATCAGCTCAGTGATGATTGACCTACAGCCAAATTACCTTCCATTCCAATAGAACACATATTGTACAAGTAAAACAGTGGAGGAACAGGCCTCATATTTAGTTTAGTTTGGTTTTTTTTGCCTAGTGCTACTTTAACTTGGCAGCAGCTCTTTACAAATGTAGATGCACATTAACAGCCAAGTGCTTCTGTCTCCTCCAGCCACTGGTGTTCGGTGCCATGATCCACAGGGACGAGGCTTTCGAGGCCATCTTCACGCAGTACATGAAGATCGTGACCACCAGCAAACCCCCGGCCAGCGCAGAGCTCTAAAGAGCCGTCGGCACTCCTCCACTGGGGCTAAAGTCTGATGCAGAGAGCCTCCTGAGTTTCAGCTGAACTGGAAGACACCCTCTAACACCGCACTCTTCAACTGTGTGTGAGCTGAGCTTCCTCCTCCTCCTCCTCCTCCTCCTCATCGACGATCTTGGCCCAGCTCCAATTGGTGGATTTTTCTGTTTAGGCCACGTTGGAGGGAATATGTGGGTGCAGCTGGTGTTTAGCCACATGACACATTTTCCGTGGGTGTTGGATTACGGACACAATTTTACTGAGAGGAGGAGGATCAGGGTGGTTTTTATCAAGCAGCAGAAGGCTGGTGAGGGGCGGCCGGTTCTCCTCTCCCACCTACTGACCAACTGACTAGCTACCCGCTTTCCTGACTTAGTTGTTTCTGTGTTTGCATGTGTGAGCGTGCGCGTGTGTGTCTTAAGGTCTTAAATTGCATCTTAAGTGGCTGTTTTTCTGTACCGTGGTAGGAAGACTTCAGAAACCACACAACCTGGATGTACAGTGAACATTGTTAAAAACAAAAAGTTGTTCTCTAACTGCCACACGTGCGAGCTTTTCCAAATCACTGCAAAAACAACTGTTAATGTTAAAATCTTCAAACAGGCTGAGCGGTGCTTCGTGTACATGCGTGAGTGATCCACGGCTGCATTTTATTTCTTTTTTTTTTTGTATTATTAGCTGTGAAGATGACTAACGCAGAGCCTGTCAGTTAGTTTTTCCTCACCTTTCAGAAAATACACGCTGTGTTCTGCTTCCGTGTTTGGGTGTATGTGAAACAGTGCGGTGAACACTTTTCATTTTTAAATGCCTTTTATTTTGAAAAAATGTCCTTTGGTCTTCGTAACAAACAGCCTTTTTTTTTTTTTCCTTTTTGAGTAACTGGCGGTCCTGAAGCTGCCGATTGAATCCAGGACGAGAGCACAATGCCGACTGCCGTTCAGAGGCGATGAGAGCCTCCCGTGTTTAAACCCTCTACATGTCGAGAGAGAGATTTTCTTTGTCCCGTCTCCGGTCTTCTCCCTGCTGACATTTTTTGCTGCAGTGCACAGACTTTAAATGCTGGTCAGTATTAGAAATCGCTGCACTCCCGTCGCCTTTCTCTTCTTGTCCGACTTCTCGAGCCGGCGCGGGTCACATTCAGCTGGCCTCAGTGCAGCATAAATAACAGTCTGGGCACTTTGTATTAATAGCAGATTGATGTCTGCCACACTGTACCCAGACGACCTTCAAAACTGGCCGTAAAAGTAGAAGGTACTTTCACTGGAAAATCAAACCGCTGGCACATTTTTTCACACAAGGGTCCATAAAGGCTATAGCTATAAAAGTCTCACTATATCTGAGGAGAATAAATCCAAACCTTCTAAAACCTTGTGATTGGGTGACTGTACTTGTGTAAGTGCTCAGCTGGTCAGGCTTCTTTCTGTAAATGCCACAGTGAGTGTTCTTCCATGTGTTCCTCATCATCTTAAGTGTAAGCTGATGTGTTTTTTTTGTTTTTGTTTTTAAATCGTAGTACACAGATTAAGGTCTGTCTTTACCTTCAGACGCCGTTCACAGGAACGAAGCTGGTCTTTGCTCGTGCACAGCGGCTGTATATGTAGAAATGTACAATGCCAAACTCCATCAGACACTTGTAACGTGTTTTGCGAGACAAACCGAGATGGGGATGCAGGGCTGGAGGTCACAGTTTCTCTTTAGATGTTCGTATTTGAGACGATAGAGTAGGTGCTCCACACTTCTAGCTAAATCTTACAAAACACTGGTGAAAGGGAGACCTTGACATTTGACCAGCATGTCGCCGGTCCCTCAAAAAAAACAGCACATGGTTACTTTTGTCGGCTGCCCTTCAGAACCGCCCTCAAACTTGAAATGTCCAGACTTCTCTTAAACTCGATACTAGTCCTCTTATCATCATCGTTCTCTAGAGTCAGGCGGACTGGAAATGAAGTTGCCGGAGGTGCAATGGACCAGTTCAAACAGCTACATTAATGATTATTTTTTAGTTGAAGCTAATGAAGGATGGATATTTTTATTTGACATCCATTTTGTATAATTTTTTTTTTTGGCCTGTTTTTAACCGACTGCCTTCCCAGACATGGATTTCTATTTTTGTTGAGGAATAAATTCAGTCCATGAACGGGGAAACCTGAGCAGGTGGAATCAGTAGTGGTCTCACTGTGTGACTGGATGGTTTGTTGTAGTCTTAAAGCTGTTACCTGAAGCCTTTTCTAATCTGTTAACTCTGGCAGGCGGCTCTCAGCGGGGTCTGCGAGACCCCAGCGGGGCGCCACTCAGATAAAGCACAGAATGTATCGTGTTCTAAATGTCGTTTTTTTTTTAAATTTTCTTTTGCCAAATCTTTGATTTTCTGCCTACGCTGATTTTTTTTACAGAAGGTTGTACACAATTTTTTTTTTAATTATTTTTTTCCTTAAAGAACCCAGTTTGAATTCCTTTTACTTTGGAGTTATGAAGACTGGGCTGCTGTTCTAGAATTAATGTTTCATTTGTTCTTTGCCGCTCACATGTCTGTCTCTGAGCTCACAAACAGGATCGAACTCGAACCTTAGCGACAAAAGCAGCCGTTTAACCCTCGTGCAGCATGTAAACATCCATATCCAGCATTGCAGGACTTTGTTCTAGTGCAGTGGAAGTTGCCAGATTCACAGGCTTTAAACTGAGCAGAGATGGTCATGGTGGGAAATGGCAACATCGGTGTTTTTGATAGTTGGCCTGCCCACTGCGACGTGGACGGGAGTGCTGTTGTCACAGAGGCAGGGAGCCTCGCCTTCTCGAGGTCCTCTTCATTCATGTGGTTTTCATCACTGTTGTGTGAACTGTGTAGTTCCTTTAGGTGTGTAAATGCTAATGAAGGTTTTCCCATCTGACTGATCCGCTCTGTGTACAGTATGTAAGTGAACTATGGCTGCTAAACAGCCTCAATCTGGTGAATTAAAAATCGAATTAAATGCCACAAAAACATCTTGAGGATTAAGTCGTGCTTTGTGGACTGAGACAGAACTCATAATATTGATTGGTTAAGTGCAAATTAAAGCCCACATGAGGAACACTGCAGTCATTACAATGAGTGAGTAATTTGTCATCTGTGACAGTGACAGGCTATAATGGCTTCCTTCCTTTTTTCCCCCTTTTTTTTTCCCCAGAGGAATTTGTATACGAATTATTGAAATGTACAGTGAAGAAAACAAACCTTTGAGTTTTTAAGACATGTTTATTGTAAAGGATAATGTGATGTACATTTTTTTTTTTAATTTAAGTAAATGAATTTAAGGTATTTTTAAGCCTTCTGTCATCTTTTGTTCCAGTACCACTCCACAGCCACATGGGGTCACTGTTGGACTTTGTGTCAACACTCAAAAACTCTGCGAGTTTGTTTTTTTCTTTTAATTTTTTCCTCCCAACGGGGAGGTCAGGGGTCAGGCTCAGCTGCCTGGTGCTTCTTGCTCAAGGATGTTTCTGTACTTTAGGAATACGAAAGACGACGTGCTACACATGCCTGACCAATTTCACTTCATTTTTATGGTGACTGGATGACCAAGGGATCTATAAAAAGGTGGAAGATGGCTCGCGGGTACTTTATCTTGCTCTTCTGACACCAGCAACAATACATCTAATACAAGCAAGTTTACCACCACCCCCCCCCAAAAAAATCCCACCTCTCATTTAGCCAAACTCAATGAACACAGTTTGGGTCATGGCTAAGTCTCTAACAGATGGTTGTTGCATTTGCACATATCTCAGCATACTTTTGTTTGCCTTGTAAACTCCATACCCTTTTCCAGGTGGTTGGAGACAAATATATTCACCTATCATGCCTCCATATACAAATGTTTCCTCCATATACATCTATCAGTGTAGCCTTACATAGTTCTGAATTCACAGCAGTTTGGCATAAATGGCACCCTTTTTCTTCCCCCTACCCCCAGGTAGAGGATGACAAGTTGTTTTTGTGCCTCAGTAGAACTGAACTCTGTATAGTGGATTCAAGCTGTGAAAATGAAAAACCTGTCTGTGAGCCCTGATTGGAAGGTGGCATTTGTATTTCTGTGCAGGGAGAAGGTATGACTGCACAAAACCACAGACTCCTCTACATATAGTGTATTTATCTTGGCTAGAACGGTTTCATCTGAAGGAATAAAGGTTTCAAACACAAGCTGAATGTGAAAAGCTTACCAATCTTAAACCTGCATTTATTTGAATGGCCAGCAGGGCGACTCCTGTGGTTACCAGTAGAAATCTGGTTGTATAGAAGTCACTTAACACTGACCTTTTGAATCACTCAAGCATTTAAAAAAAAAAAAAAAAAAAAAAAGGCTCCTAACTCAAGGGAAGAACCAGTGTTAGCAAGTAACCAATTTTAAATTGTGTCTTTAGACTTTGTTACTAGCGGCCTGTCACAAAAATACAATTTGTTTGTTAAATCTGTGAAAAATGCTCAAGATAAGTTTGGCAGCTATAAAACTATTGTTGCACCAACAAGGTGATTCACAAAGAGCTATTAGCTGAAAACATGACGTATCTCAGCATGTTGTGCAGTGTGTCCTTAAAAGATTTGAGGAAACTACACAAGTGGAGAATAAAAGAAGTGCCACGCCTTGATAACTGTACGGCAGGTGAACAGTATCTGCAAGTCATGTCCTTAAGAAATACAAAAAGCTCCAGCAAATACCTGATATAGGACCTGAAATGGGCATCTGGCCCTTTAGTTGATCCATCTGCTGTTCACTGAAGCCTGAAGCCTTAAGGTGGCGAAACGGGGAGAGCAAGCTGAGGTACACCAAATTACACAAGAACTAGACTGAAAATCTTCGACAACAGGAGTTATGGAGTAATAAATCCAAATTTGACCTTTTTGGTTCAAATCATCAGAAGAGAGTGTCTGCAGCCATCTGTAAAACACCGTGGACGCTCCTGGAGTCTGTCATACTTTGAGGTATTGGCAGTATCTTCATTTTACAGGAGGACGGTGATTCCAAACACACTGCCAATGCAGTAAAAACACACTGGAGCACAATCAGTCATGGATTGGCCTCCCTAAAGCCTGGAGTCAACATTATTGAAGCAGTGTGGGATCACCTTGACAGAGAACAGAACAAAAGGCAGCCAACATCCAAAGAAGAGCTTTGGATGTCCTTCAAGAAGCCTGGAGAACTTTTCCTGAAGACTGCTTAAAGAAATGAGAAGAAAGCTGCCTCAGAGAGTTCAGGCTGTGCTGAAGAATAAAGGTGGTCACATCAAATATTGACTTTAAAGCTCATTAGAATTGTACAAACTCTGTTTTTGCCTTATATGCTGTATTTCCACGTATGCTTGGACGTGTTTCAATAAATCACTGCACCTATTTTCCTAGCAAAATCTAAAGAAATGAGGGGGTGGCTCGAGACTTCTGCACAGTACTGTACATCCGGCTCGTTTTCATGTCAGTCCACACCCGACAACCGAGTGAAAGTTCTGCACCAGAAATCAAGTTATTATTAATCCTCAAAGAAACAAAAATCAATCTTTGCTCATGTACAAGAAAAGCAACATTTCATCCTTAACAGATTTCCTGCAGAGAACTTGTCAAAGCTCAAACACACACTGTTCCTGAACCCAAAGTGATTTTTTTTTCCCATTGACTTTCAAGTCAGCGCCTCATTCACTGATCTCTCACTTCTTTCCCTTTGCTCACAAACTATTTCAAGACAGCGCCAGAGAAGCAGTGTCACGAACTTAACGCAGTTTAAAGGCCGTTTGAAGCGACACTCCGAAAATGACACCTCCGACTCATTCTGGGGCTTCTGTCTACCCCGCTGCTTTGCTTGATGGATTTGGTGTATTTTTGGTCTTCCCAAAAGAGACCTCATCAAATGTGGCATCATTTACCATTTGTGCACCAATGACAAAAGTGTCTGACAGCTCAGTGCAGGACACTAACCGTGCCCTTTATATCCATTTAGCTGTGACGCAGACATTCAAGTGCAAGTGGAAACAGCTAGCTGACTATAACCGCATTCGTGTTTAAAGCTGCACCACTTTTTGCTAAGTCACATTGTTTCCACCAGGAAATTTGACTGCTAACAGAACGCTCAAAGGAACATAGTAAGCTGGGGCTCAACTGCCACCTTACACTGTGTTACCTCGGGGGAATAAAATTGTTATGCTTTGTGGCAATTTATGTTGATAATCTTCCGTTTTCATGAGGTATTGTGAGTGGACTATATAATAGTGCTTTCTGAATTCATACTATAAAATTGCAAACTCCCGATATCGTCCCCTGTATAGGGCTTTGTGAGTCACTCCAGACAGCTGGAGGTATGTACCCACTGTAACACAAACCATGTGTTTGAGCACTCTAAATGTTGAAGCTTCAGTGTTTTTATTCCAGCCAGGGTGATGTACTAATGCTAGAAACCAATGTAACCTAGCTAAAGCTGGCTGACTCCTTTAACAAGCTGGATCTATTGGTGTGCTCTAATTGAAGTCGGAAGTTGGAATTTCCAAATTCCTGGTCAGAATTTTCAAATGGAACGCCCCCCCCCTTAAGTCAGATTTCCCCCTCAGAAGTCGGAGTAGCTCCGCCAACCTCGACTTTTCAATCCAAGATGGCGGCAATGAACCTAAGCAGTAGTGAAACTTCTAATCTGTACAGTCACTGTTGCGTATTTTTGTCTCGCTAAATAAGCCATATAAGAGCACTGACTGAGCTCTAAGTTGCTGAGCAGGGAAACATGTCCCGTTTTTTCTTTGCTTTTCCAACTTGACTCAACTTAGGAGTGATGTCACTCCCAGTTTCGAAATCCAACTTCTGAGACAAACAACGTAGCATATAAACTGGGGTGTCCACATGGGAAGCAATTTGCTTGTGTTTGTTGCAGATAGTGGGTCACTAGCACACGTTCCAGGCTCCAGTTATCCAGGCAACCCTTTGTTCACTGTCACATGTCGGTGAACAGCATCCATCGCTCTCATTGGTAGTTGCTTAAGTCACTCGCCTCAAATTTGAGAAAAGTTGACCTCAGAGCCCGCCAACTTCACATTATTTCACCCTTTGTTACTTGAAGCTGCAGAATTTCAGTGACTTTCTATGGTCTCTGGTCACGTTGCCACTGCAAATCGTTTCCTGTCTGGACCTAAAGGGACAAATGTACAGATGCACACCTCTGCTAATCCTTGTTGTGTAACAGGCCTATAAAATACTACAAGCTTCAACAGTCTGTATCACACAGAAGACCATATTATTGCCAGATACAGTAGTTGCAACAACACTGTCTCATACTCCCAACGCTTTCTTTTTTGTGTGCATAAATGCATTCATACCATCAAATATGTGTACAAGGAGTGAGTATGCAGGTGGTGTAATCATAACAGCCAGAGAGTGCTGTACACTTTGGTGCACCATACAAAGAAGTGGTGTTTCCAGATATCTAGCACATTTCCTGCTTTATGTTTGACCTGTATGTGGCTACGCTTATCAGTGATGAAGCTTAAATGGGCTCACTGGTGCTTTGAGGTAAAAACAAATGCAGTACTAGCGAGGCGGTGTTCTAGGAATCAGTTTTGGGGTTGTCTGTGGCTCAAGAGGTAGAGCGGGTTGACTACCAGTCAGAAGGTTAGTGGTTTCCTCACCGTTAACGTACCCTTGGGCAAGACACTGAACCCCACGTTAGCTCCAATGCATCCATTGGAGTGTGTGTGAGTGTTAGACAAGGCACTCAGGTATGAATGTGTGTTTGATTGGGGGGAAAAAGTGTTTTTAATGGTTAATTAGAGTAGAAAAGTGCTTTAGTAAGTACCAGCCCGTTTTTGCCATGCTTTTTTTGTACTACATAAAAGGTTGTGGCATTATCATTATCCTGTGGTGACCTATGACATTTTGATACTTTATCTTTTAATGGGTTTTCCCTTTACAAGAATATAAGAACATCAAAAGAAACTGAAACAATTAAAAAAAACAAAACAACAACAAAAAAACACAGGAGCATGATAGGTTGCCTTATTTACAATGTGCTTCTATATGTCCATATTTAAATTGTTTCATTCGCTTGTCGTTGATGCATATAAAGACCATTTCTCTTGGAATTGTTTTTCTTGAGTCCTTATCAGCTGCTCCATATTGTATATTTCCTTCACGGTTTTCAGCCAATTATTTTGTGTTGGCGGATCAGGCTTATGCCACTTTCTTGTGATTACTTTTTTTTACAAGTGCTACGGTGCTACGGTAAACCTGCGCAGGTGTATTCACTCACATGTCCAGGCCTCTTCTCTGGGAGAACGCCACTGTTAGAGTCGCACTTGGACTTTTTAGAGCAGGATAAACTTCAACTTTTGTATTTTCTCTAGAAAAGTTAACAATGTTTAGTTTGGTGACTTAATTCCCAGCTTAGCTGCACTGAACCTGAACAGAGCTCTAATCAGCCATAAGACTGAAAACATCTGTGTGCTGTAGCTGTGCTTCTGAGTGTGAAACGTGGTGAGGTTAGGGAGATACAGACGTTTCTTTAGCTCAAAAAGAAAAAAGAAAAGAGAGTGTTAATTATGAGCAATTTCCACTTGAGAAAATGCAGGAATTAAAGCATCAGTTTAAAGTCAGAAAAACTGGGTTTCTAATGTTCCGACAGCACACATACATTTAAGCCTTAGCAGTGTTCCTGTGTGCGTTTAGTGGACAGTCACTAGCAGTGGTAGGTTGAGGTGACCTCTCTGTCGCTGTGTGTGGTAACTTGTGTGTGCTGGAGTGAAGAGGACAGGCATTTGGCTGCCTGGCCATCAGTCATTAGTTAAATGTTCAAATGATGCTTCCCCTAAAGGATAGCAGCCCATTCTGGCTATAATTCTCCCCTCTAGCAGCTGTCAGCACCCAGCATAATGACTCCCACACACACATACACACAACGTACGCGCACAGTCTCCTTAGCGTGATGCATCTGGTTGTCTTACCAAAGCACTCATCATGGATGTTAGCGGAAATTATTAGAAAATGTACACAAGTGAGAGTCACATTTACTATAACTAAACGGCTTCAGTTAAAGGAGCAACACAACAATAAAGCATACTTTCCTTCAGTCTATAGCATACACAACACAAATATGCAGCAATCCAAGTTGCCTGCTTCTTCCTCTTAATGCACTGTTTCGTCTTTGGCCATAAAATCTGGCTCAAAACGGCAACACGTAGTCACTTCTTTGTCTTTATGGATGATAGGTCTATTTATGCAGATCCAGTGTCAGCTTTACCCTTCCAGTGAACCTTTTGCTTAGTACATGATGAAGACTACAAAGCCGCACCAAGAGGCGCACCCATGCTGAGAGGAAGCAGCTATTTCTGTCTGCGGGGCCGCATTGTCTGTTAATTCCCAAAGCATGTCACACTGTTTTACAGCACCCAAATGAGCTTTCTCAAAACTGGAAGGGGACTTTCAGAAAGCACAAGCGACAGATGCTATAAAATCCTTGAACTGGTTATAACTGCTAATGGCAACATTGTTAAGATCCGGTGAACAATCTTGGCCAAATCTTATCAAGAATATGATTTTCATATTGGATTGGTCAGGCCTGGGTTAACAATGACTGCCTCTGGTACTGTTGGCCAACAGGGTGCCAGTGGAAACTGTGCTATTGTTGGCCAAAAACAAAGGGAGAGGAGAGGGGGGGAAGTGTTTTAGGGGACAGCAAGAGAGAAGGAAAGGCAGAAGTGTGGAGGTGAGAGTAGGGACTTTAAATGTAGCGACCATGATCAGTAAAAGGAGAGAGCTGGCTGATACGATGGAGAGAAGGAAAGTAGCTATATCGTTTGTGCAGGAGACCAGGTGGAAGGGAAACGAGGTCAGGTGATTCGGAGGTGGATTCAAGCTGTTCTACCATGGTGTAGCTGGGAAGAGAAAGGGAGTAGGAGTAATCTTGAAGGAAGAGTATGTGAATAGTGTTGTGAAGTTGAAGAAAGTGTCAGACAAGATCATGAGTTTGCAGCTGGAAATCGAAGGGGCGATGTTGAATGTTGTCAGTGCATATGCCCCATGGGTTGGATGTCAGAAGACAAAGAAGAGTTCTGGAGTAAGTTGGATGAAGTGGTAGAGGGTGCTCCCTGGGGGGGTGGGAGAAGGTGGTGATCGGAGCAGATTTCAACAGAGATGTAGGTGAAGGGAACAGAGGTGATGAGGAGGTGGTAGTGGATTTTGTGAAAAGGATGGAAATGGCTGTGGTGAACACATTTCAAGAAGAGGGAGGAGGCTGGGGTGTAAAAGTGGAGGAAGATGCACACAGGTGCAGTATGAAAGGGATAGGAAACTGCAAGGTGGTGGCAGTGGAGAATGCAGCTAGGTAGCATCGGATGGTAGTTCGTAGGATGATTTTGGAAATCGAGAAGAGGGATGAAAGTCACATGCACTGTGATGTCACCCAGTGGTTTGCAGACTACTGTTGTAACTTCTCGCCTCTTTAAACTGGCCCATGAACCAGCCCAATCCAGCCTCTGACAAAAAAAGAAAAAAAAATCTGTTACCTGAATGGATTTTGAGGTGAATGACTGCAGTAAACTGGTGTTGCTGTTTCACTTGAGACAGCACTCCACTCATTTTCTGTAATGACATAAAACACCTTCACTCTAATGGTAAATATATTTTTTTTAAAATCACGGGTAAAATCACCTCACAACCGGAAGGTCACGGGTTCATGTCCCCATCTGACCGTGTGCTGTCATTGTGTCCCTGGGCAAGACACTTAACCCACATTGCCTAAGTGTGAATGTGGTTGTGTGGTCGGAGGGGCCGTAGGCGCAAATTGGCAGCCACGCTTCTGTCAGACTGCTCCATTAGTAGCTTACCACCACCAAGTATGAATGTAAACTGCTTTGAGTACTGTGAAAAGTGCTATATAAGTCAAAGGCATTATTATTATTACATTAAAACATAATTTAAGTGTATTGTTTTAATGTCAGCAATCTGTCCAACAAAAAGTGATTGGTTTTTTAAAATTACAGGTCTGTATCATTTAAATCACTAAAAATACAATTAATCATTTCATATCATTTTACAGATGCTTTTCTAATAAAGCTATGCAACACCTTGTTTGTTTTTTACTTTGTAATATTAAAATATCAGTAAGAAGTAAAAGGGTTGGATCAGGAACATTTTGCAACCGATGGATGGTAGGATGGATTTTGTAGCTTAGTTTTGAATGGTAATGAGGAGTGTAGGGCAGTGCAACGTCAAAACTGCAAAGATGCAAGAAGGAAACTGACTTCCTATACAAAGACCATTGTGGATTTTGGGGCATTCACAATAAGACGGTGTGCAATTTTCAACATTTTGGAAGAGAACGTTTAGACTTTCTTCAAATAGCCAGAAAGAAAGGGAAAATTTTGGGGAAGAAAACAGACTATTTGAAATTTGAACCATGTGAAGGAGAACAAACTGATTTATGAGAGCAACTAGTGTAAATGTTTTCTGTCAGTTAAGCACCATGGACAGAGAACATTCTGAAATTGTTGTAAAAAATAACAAAATATAATTTTGAGAGAGGAAAACGAGCGGCAGGCACAATAGTGTACACATGGCATCTACAAGGCATGTATACAAAACTCAAGCTCAGTAACCTTAAGTTAGTAATATATCACACTGGCTTTACTCCACCCTGGCACTAAATCTCTGTGACTAGTCATATATTACATATAGTTAACAGAACGGTCAGCTAACTATTCAGCTATTAAAACAACTCTTCCAGCTAATGATGTTGAGAGGAGAGTGGGCTTGCTAGCAAGCTAATGATTGAGATGATGTTAGCAGTTACCCTAATAGCTAATTGCACACGATAGTTAGCACTATTCAAGTGTCCCCTACACTCGCATGGACTTATTTTTCTTTCTCTAAGCAGATTCATTATATGTTTTAAGTTTTTGTTCTAAATCTAAATGCAGTAATGCAGTTTCAAGTTTTGACCTCCCCCTCTCTGTAACATTTTTATACAGTCCCTAATATTAGAAACACTAACATTAGCCTGTGAAGATTAACCATGAGTGTAGAATACATATGACGAAACAGCCGCAAAAAATATCTTATACGTGACAGCAGAACATGCCATCAAATATTAAAATATGCACTATAAATTAGGTGGAACCATAATAAACGAGAGGCACTTGAGCTGCTTAATGCCCCACCATATCTCTGTGATATATTGGACTTAAGTAGTTATGTTAATGAGGTCATTATTTAAGCTAATTCACATTCATTAGCAAATAATTCTATGTCAGCATACTTGTCATCACATAATGGCCTGAATTAATTGGAGCTCTGCATCTTAACTTATTAAGGAGTTTCCAAAAAATAATTTTGTCCTCATTAATATCTAAATTTATCCAGCGAGGTGTCTCAAAGTCGAATCAGATAATTGACTCTGTTGAACACATAGTGCAGGGATTAAGTTTTATCATGTAGTGTTGTTCCTGCAGAATTTGCGTGTACACAGACAGAAACGTGCATATATATGAGTGAATGTGTATCCACCTTCACCAGAAAACCATCGCTTTATTGGGATTTAGATGTCTGCGATCTCCCTGCAGTCATTTTAGGTTGTGTATTAGGCTGATTTTTTTTTTTTTTTGTATATCCATTTTGAATAAACTGATTTTATATCCCTCTAGCCTTCCTGCCGCCCTTCTCATTGCCTGCAGCGCTGGGATGCTTAAAGTCACTCAGGGGTCAGCAGACTTATTTCGCATTCATGCGCTGCTCCGTTTGTTGGGAACGGGGAGTTTTGACGTACAGGGGTGCCAGCTTGGTTCATGGAAACATTTGACATGCCGGTGCCAATTAGGTCCAAAACCTTCCCTCAGGACTCACACACACACACACACACACACACTCACACACACACAGACTCCCACATAAACATTCATGACCTTCCCCGAGGCCTCCAGCTGTTTGCTGTATAATGAAGACTGTGAAAGTGGAGGAGGAAAAGTCTGTTCTTTGCCGCTACCTTTGCTGCTGTTACCTGAAGCCCTGCAGTGGTGCAAAGCATTTGATCTAACAGCACTGCAATTGTGTACCGCTAAATGCATCTTAAACATATCTGGGATCAAACAAGTCCAGCTTGTGCTGATGTCTCAAATAATACACTAAAATATATAAAAGGTTATGCTGTGTTTGCACTTTTGAATTCTTGCTGCGACCTGTCTCTGAATTCACTTTAATGAGCCGCTTTTTATTTGCTCTGCTCGACTGTTCTGTTAACTGTGTTTGACTTTTTTGTGTTGAATCTAGTTCCACTGTAGTTTCCTCATGAGCTGTGTAAATATTTTTCTCCACATGGTTTTCATGTTTTTACCGCCACAGAAGCATCATCATTGCAATAGCAGTGCTTTTCTTACTTGACTTGGTAAAGTTTTTCATTCATCTAAGCAAACTTTTTGACTTCTCTTATAGATCAAAGCTTTTATTTAAAAGAAATGAAACACAAACTCAGTAGCTTCAATACACTGAAGTTTTGCAACTACAAATTGATTTGACTTCATGAATGTATTCACTAATAAAATTTTAACCATTACAGAAAAACTTATTCATAATCTTCTCACAGACGTATCTATACATACAGTTACTTTCAGTAATACTGATATTTATTTAGACTTTTTCTTTCTGATTGATCTTCAATCATAACTTCAATAATTACTTCCTCCAAACCATCAATGTGCTCTATTATTATGATCAATCTATCTTTATTAATGGGCTACGTACCACAGGCCTTTAAGGTGGCAGTAATTAAACCGTTACTTAAAAAGTCATCACTTGACCCAGCTGTCTCAGCTAATTATAGGCTAATCTCCAACTTCCTTTTCTCTCAGAAATCCTTGAAAGAGTAGTTGTAAAACAGCTAACTGATCATCTGCAGAGGGATGGTTTATTTGAAGAGTTTCAGTCAGGTTTCAGAATTCATCACAGTACAGAAACAGCATTAGTGAAGGTTACAAATGATCTTCTCATGGCCTCTGACAGTGGACTCATCTCTGTGCTTGCCCTGCTAGGACCTCAGTGCAGCTGTCCGATACTGTTGACCATAATATTTTATTACAGAGATTAGAGCATTAAAGGTACTGCGCTGCAGCTGGTTTGAATCATATTTAACGAATTTTTTTTTTGTTGTATACTTGAGCAATACGTAACTGAACCAAGTGAGAAAAACACATTCC
>JAMQGT020013391.1:0-101404 GCA_024447675.2 Pterophyllum scalare
ATATCTTTTCATGGGACAACACTGACAAAATGACACTTTGAGACAATGCCCAAGTAGTCTGTGTGCAGCTTATTTAACAGTGTAAATTTATTTTTCCCCTCAAAATAACTCAAGATACAGCCATTAATGTCTAAGCCAGTGGCAACAAAAGTGAGTACACCCCTTAGTGAAAGGTCCTGAAGTGTCAATATTTTGTGTGGCCACCATTATTTTACAGAACTGCCTTAACTCTCCTGAGCATGGAGTTTACCAGAGCTTCACAGGTTGCCACTGGAATGCTTTTCCACTCCTCCATGATGACATCATGGAGCTGGTGGATATTCGAGACTTTGCGCTCCTCCACCTTCTGCTTGAGGATGCTCCAAAGATGTTCTATTGGGTTTAGGTCTGGAGACATGCTCGGCCAGTCCATCACCTTTACCCTCAGCCTCTTCAATAAAGCAGTGGTTGTCTTAGAGGTGTGTTTGGGGTCATTATCATGCTGGAACACTGCCCTGCGACCCAGTTTCTGGAGGGAGGGGATCATGCTCTGCTTCATTATTTCACAGTACATATTGGAGTTCATGTATCCCTCAGTGAAATGTAACTCCCCAACACCTGCTGCACTCATGCAGCCCCAGACCATGGCATTCCCACCACCATGCTTGACTGTAGGCATGACACACTTATCTTTGTACTCCTCACCTGATTGTCGCCACACATGCTTGAGACCATCTGAACCAAACAAATGATTCTTGGTCTCATCAGACCATAGGACATGGTTCCAGTAATCCATGTCCTTTGTTGCTTTCTTGTGTGCAGACTTCAGAAGAGGCTTCCTTCTGGGGTGACAAGCCATGCAGACCAATTTTATGTAGTGTGCAGCGTATGGTCTGAGCACTGACAGGCTGACCCCCCACCTCGGATGTGATGCTGAGCACGTGCACTCAGCTTCTTTGGATGGCCAACACGAGGTCTGTTCTGAGTGGACCCTGCTCTTTTAAAACGCCACTGTGCTGCAGCTCAGTTTCAGGGTGTTGGCAATCTTCTTGTAGCGCAACAATTCATCTTTTAAGATCCTCAGAGAGTTCCTTGCCATGAGGTGCCATGTTGGAACTTTCAGTGACCAGTATGAGAGAGTGTGAGAGCTGTACTACAAAACTGAACACACCTGCTCCCTATGCACACCTGAGACCTAGTAACACTAATGAGTCACATGACATTTTGGAGGGGAAATGACAAGCAGTGCTCAATTTGGTCATTTACGGGTGTAGTCTCTTAGGGGTGTACTCACTTTTGTTGCCGCTGGTTTAGACATTAATGGCTGTATATTGAGTTATTTTGAGGGAAGAATAAATTTACACTGTTATATAAGCAGCACACAGACTACTTTTCATTGTGTCAAAGTGTCATTTTGTCAGTGTTGTCCCATGAAGAGATATACTTAAATATCTGCAGAAATGTGAGGGGTGTACTCACTTTTGTGATACACTGTATGTCTCTACGTGCTTTTAGAACTTTTTAGACAACATGGACAAAGCCAGATTTTTGAGAACCAAGAACATACTTGGCTTGTGCAGAGAATATCAGGTGAGCAGGCGATCCTTCAGAGGCGGCCGAGGACACGTTGGAGGCCTGCCTTCACACTGCTGAGGCCCAGGCCACCTCTGAGTGAAGCCTGAACATCGGATAACTATGCAGCTTCGCCTTAGTGGCTCTGAGTTGCATGCAGAGCTGTTCAGTGTCCTTTCACACATGCTAATGCCACGTGTGAGCAGGTCTCTGTGGACCACATGCTGCAGGAGTACTTGTACATTTTTTATGACTGGCTGTAAGCTTAGGGTTGTTGTGTCACACTGAAGAATAAATTTGGCACAAGCACCTGCGGACAGCATCTTTCCATTTGACACCAGGTTGCTTTCTGAGCTCAGTTTTTATGGTCTTTAGCACTTTAGCTGATACTGGTTTAAAACTGATAGCTCTGATTTTATTGATGACGCCCACACGGCTTTAAGAATCAAAAATGTGCGAGTAAGGTTGAATTATTCACATTTTAATTTCCAGACTGTTTATGTGCATATCAGCCATCATGAGCTCCATCAACTTATCAATCTGCAGTATAATGAATCTGCTGTATATAATTATGTCATATCTGCTACAGCACGCACATTCTTCTCTGTAAACGAGTGCACACATTGTTCGTGCTGCCCAGCACTTACTAATGACCAGTGGCATAACTGAAATAAGACCTTTAAAAAATACACTAAGGAAACAGACCTTGCCTTAAAAAAAAAGAAATCACAACAGCAGCTCAATACAACAGGAATTATTCTGTGAATAATGTAAAAGCAAAGGTACACTGAGAACAGCAGGCTGAGGAGAAGTGAGAGTGTGTCGGGATTTTCCATTAAATGCGGTTTCTGTCCCCATATCGGAGCCAAGTATTCCATAATTTACATAATGCTGCATATTACATCAGTACAAAGTAGAACAGGCTCCATATATGTTTTATAAGCAGTGTTATCATTGCATTTTTTTTTTAAAAGCCATGCGTCTGGGAGGCAAAAGGGTGCTGCAGATACCAAGCTCCTCTCCAGGGTGTTAGATAACCAGCTAAAGGCGCCTGCTGCTGGCTGAGCTGCACTCCCCGTTCTTATTTTAGTGGACAGGAATAATGCTACAGTCTCACCAGGAAAAACAGTGGCTGTAGACCTCATGCACAACCAAAATTATTGTGACTATGTGCAATGAACAACTTTGTTGGCTTTGAAATGGTTGATCCAAAGACAGGGACCAGGTCTGCAACCACTTGCAGGCAACTGTCATCTTCAAAGTGACTTTGATGCAGTAATACAGCAATACAAGGACAACGGGACGGAGTTGGTCTGCTATTAGTTTGTGAATCACTTTGCTTGTGATTAACAGCAATAAATTGGCAAAAAATTGCTAATCTGTTGCTGTCTGTATAATTAAAAATAACTAGAAATTGACATTAAGCAACCTTCTTTTTACATAGGAGAATAACCAGAGTACAACCAGCTGGGTTGAGTCCCCTAATGCAACGAGACGCATCGCAGACAAGTTGCACTCTTCAGTGCAGACTGACTCAGATTGCAACTGTGAAAATCTGTTTGTGTTTATAAATTAGACGACAATTATTTGCAAACCTTCAGCAATCTCTCTGAGAGCAGTTGCGGTCAGTCTGAGTCTGAATGCAAATGTTTGGAGACAGGCTGCCTCCCACCAGGTGATCTGTGCAATCACCTTGTGATCCAAAGTGATGTTACTTGCTCAACCTATGAAAATTCAGTCCAATCACAGAGCAACCACCTGTTTTTTCTGGTCTTAAGGACGGTGCATCCCATTTTTACTGTAGTATGACTGAACCACAGAAAACATGAGCAAAAGAGAAGATGGAAGAAAAGAAAGAGGGGGAGAGTGCATGTGTGAGGGGACACCTCAGAGGTCACCTGAAGAGGCAGTGAAGCGTACCCAGAGGTGGAGACAAACACACACACACACACACATAGCAAAGAGCAAACACTGGTGAGCACAGTCACTTGTCACAAGCAAGTCAACCTCAAACACACATGCTGCTCATTCACACTTAAAACCACTTCACACTCGTGCACTCGACAGTGAAAGACTCACAAAAACCTGACATGCTGAGACCTCGGTGTGCGTCTGTGTCTGAAAGCTCGCACCTGCAGACCTCACTATGATACAAACATCTCCAGACTTTCCAACTGTGATCGTAACGCCAGAGTCCACAAATCTCCTTCAAAACGATGTCTGAAAAATCTTCACCGGAAAGTTTCAGATGCATGACTGCAAATAAACAACTTCTCGTCTATGACGGGAAACCCACTCATATACCTGGGGTGCACCGTGGCTGGCCAACCCACGAAATCCGCCTCCTTAGCGATGCTGCAGTGTTTACGTAGTTGGCCTGTGGAGACAGCACCGTGTTTATGCTACTCCTGCTGTGGGCTGACCCGAGCCCACAGCAGGAGTATACTAAATCGCCACACTGCCTGGTTTGCTTTCTGCTAGTCTCTTTATCCTTGTTCAGGTGTGGATGCTGGCTTTCACTGAGTTGAATTTTGCTGGTGACTTTTTCTAAAACATTTCTCACTCAAAATGAGTCAAGACCACACGCACGTCCTCGTGTCTGCATGGATACAGGCGCATATGCACGCACGCATTGTGCAGCTCCAAAATTTTAGGAAACATAAAAAAAGTCTCTCTTGGTTAGATGGAGCCATATAGTCAAAGAGGAGAAGATCAGGTGTGAGCAGACACACAGCACCTCTGTCACAAGAAAAATAATCCCAGACTTTCACAACAGCAGCATCTTTGATAAACAAAATAATTTTGAGAGTAAAATAATCGTCAGCTAACAAAATGGGGTGCCACAATGTGCCTTAATCCAGGAAACAAAATGAAGGTTTTAGAAAATCCAGAATCAACACATTTAAAAAACTAATTTGACTGAAGAATTAAGAAAAAGAAATAATCAGAGTGCGACTTGTGGTTGAGCTGCTGTACGAAATA
The DNA here is from genome assembly GCA_024447675.2 of Pterophyllum scalare. Taxonomy (NCBI): domain Eukaryota; kingdom Metazoa; phylum Chordata; class Actinopteri; order Cichliformes; family Cichlidae; genus Pterophyllum; species Pterophyllum scalare. Next base: position 4,534 of record JAMQGT020013391.1, read on the forward strand.
TGAGACCTCGCCTAAGTGAAAAAAAACTGTAAAGAGAAGCTGGTTGTTAATATACAAAAGCATCAGGCTCAGCACTGCACAACATTCCCTGAATTCCTGCAGGTTTTCATGGTGTTGGATATTCAGGAAAAACATCCTGGATCTTCAATAAGAGCTACAACAACATGAACAAGCACATACATGTAGCACTGTGCTTATTTTTCAAATCAAAGGTGGACAAAAGCGAGTCACTTTTCTTATTTTTGTTAAAAACATCCGTGATGGTGCGCCCTCTGCTGGCTGCATGTGTCCCTCAGATACTAATGGTGTGTTTTCACAGTGATATCAGGGATGAGGCTCCTCTCTGCTAACAAGCCCCGCTCTGCCGCCCCCTCCCTCCCTTTGTGCCGATGGCTAAATCAGCACTGTTGCATCTTTCAAAATAGCACAGCGGGAGGAGAGCGGCCAAAACGGGGTGTGCAGGAACTCTTTAATTTGTTATGGGGCTGACGGGGAGTGATATGAATGATTCAACTATCTTATCTGGCTCTGTGATACGCATCTTGTAAATACGTTCTCACTCTCTCTGTCTCTCTCCTTCACCCGGCACCCCTCTCAGTCTCTTCGGCACTTTGCTGTTATCATGGCGATCGATAGCGAGGTGATTATTATTCCTCCAGCACAGCCCACACGTAAACACACGCTGACCTCACTCATCAAGTGCTGCAGAAACACAGGAAACAAACACACGCCCTGCAGTCCATGCACATGCACACGTGCGCGCACACACACACACACACGCGCACACACACACACACAGGTTGGAAGGTGCTGCTGATAACCTGCAGTTACAAGGTTAATGTGTGGTGGTACACATGCTCTGTGTCACACAGGAACATCAGTGCTCAGCTGCCCCGCACTTCATCATGTGGCGAGCAGAAGAACGCGCTCGACTCAATCCATGAACCGGAGACGAGAGGATGTTCCCTCTGCTTCCCAAGTGCTTCCACAGAGAGCGTCACACCTGACACACACCCCTGGATACAAATATTGCTGTGCACAAGACTGCAGAGATTTTTTGTCTGTGTGTGTTTTGTAAGAACAGAGAAAAAGTGCTGACAGCTGCAAGATTAAGGCTGAGTATCAGCTGTCAGATTTAACGTGTTACAATGAGGAGGAGTGTGGAGTGTTTCCTGTAAGCTGCACCTTTCATGGGTTCACGTGTGTTTTAATAAACTGCAGCCTCAGACCTACTAAAACTCATTTAGTAATTCTGCTTATTTTCAGCTGGATCTGTATTCTTGGACTCTATCAGAGGAGCACAGTTGATAATAATTATTATTTATGTCCTACTGAGCCACAGTGCAGCCCCTCAGTTCACCTTCTGTCTGAAACAGGTTGTTTTAGCCCCCCCCCTTTAAGATGGCTTTCTTCTGATTGGCTGCCACTTGCAAACAAAGACTTTAAACTACACATGGGTGGGTCATCTCTGCTCACAGCTGCTGCCTGACATGTCCATATAAGGATATTCCTTCTCTGTGACATCATACAGATCCCAGAGTAGAAAAGGTTGTGATAAACTGAGTGTTCAGAGCAGGCTGAGCTTTGGCTCACAGGAATTACTGCACACACACACTGAGCTCATTATTAGAAACAGCCACGCTTAATATCGCCTAAATGAGCTGATGGCTCAGCTGATACCGTTCTGTGCTTCCAACTGGTAAAACTCACATAGGACGAACGATTAAAGCTGCATCTGCAAACCACTTTACAACCCAGTTTCACCCCAGCTGCTCAGCGTGACTGATGTCTGATAATGAGAGCTGATGTACAGACAGACACCGGGCACTGAGCCGGGCTCACAGACAGGTAACGAGATCTTTTTATTTGGCTCATCAGCACCAGGTATGTTCAGGTGGCACTATGCAGCGGTTAGCTACTGAGATTCACGTTTGTCCAAACAGTGAATTATATCCACACAGAAGCAGCTGACAAATTAAAGGAAAACATGTACTAAGACATACACTGTCTTAATAAATGGCTGCAGTAGAGCCAGCAGAGAACCAGCCTGTGGGGGTCAGAGATTCATGGTTTTCCTTTAATTTGTCCTGAAAGGTTCTGTGTGGGCCGATGTCCACAGACTCCGAGCCAGCAGACCAGCAAATCTTAGTAATCGTGAATGAGTTTAATTCATGGAGCAGTTTTGGCTTTGAGTGGACAATATAACATCTGATTCCCCTTAAGCTTCATTTCATTGCCAGTCTTTTATTGACTTATGCATTATAAGTGTCCATATACTAATTAACTGCATCTGAGAGCTGCAAACTGTTTCTACTGTGCTGCTAAGCTACCTGTAGTGAGGGTCACAGGTTTGTGGTGCTTCTTTTCTAATTTAACTGCTCAACTAGTCACATGAGCATCAGTGGATGTGCAAATAGCAAAAAATATGAGACCGTAACATTAGACCATAATGTTGGAGCATGATAAAGATTCACAGGCCCCTTGAAACAATACAGTAACGACCTCTTTAAAGGTTTGGGATCACTGTTTATGACTGTTTCTGAAATAAATGTACGCTTGTTTTTATGTAAAATGACCATAAAGTGATCAGAAATATTGCAAATCACTCTTAATATTCATCATAAATCACTTATGATGTTAAATGGAATATCTATGGTGCACCCAGCCCATTTTATGCAACCATCGCTGGTTTGTTCCATCCTCACCTAATGGAAGTTCATCATATCAAAAAGGCCGATTCCAGACACTCAGCTAAGCACATTTATCGCTTCTTAAATCAGTGCAACAGTTTTCAGCTTTGCTGAGATCAGTTCTTATCATCAGTCTTATCTTCTAACAGGATGAACTCCATATTCCAACAGTGATTAAAGACTCAATCATTGATTGACATGTCTAAGCAATTTGAAGTCATTTTAAATAAAAAAAAATGTTTTTCATCCCTAAAAAAGAAGAAAAAAAAAGGACTGGTTGTTTCTAAGCAGTTTTCTTCAGAACCAGAAAAATGTAAACTCTGGTCATGTCATGAATCACTGATGATGCTCAAGCTGTAAATATGAAGAGATTCTCGCGGCGCTTTTAAAGAAGACTTTAAGATACGCAGCATTTCCTGATGAGCTGAAGGGAGTTCGTGACTCGCTCAGCATGATGAGTCAAATTAAATGCACATCTGTGCGCAGTGCACTGAAATGTTGTGTAGTGACCATTTAAACAGGAAAGCTCTGAGTTTCCCTTCCATCACTCAGTCCTGTCAGATTTACATGCGTGCTGTTCAGACTCGGGCAGCTCAGAGCTGCAGAAAGTGCATTGATGCTGATCAGCAAAGCTGGAACAAACACACCTCATCAACTATCAATGACACCAAAGCACGGCTCTGAGTCTCTTTCATGCCTTGGCTTAATGATGGCTGATGTACGCATTTCTTCCAAATTTCTTCAGTGATCAGTGCAGTGAAATAGGAGGTGTCCTGTATCCAGGTATCCCTGTCAGGATTCACAGAAGAGGACGGGACTATTTTAGGTCCAGCCTCAGCTAGCAGCACTCACCTCATGGTGCGAAGGTCCCAGCCTCGTATGGCCGTGTCGTTGGCCGTGGCGAGCTGGCTGCAGTTGTGGTGGGGGCTCCACTTGCCGGAGGTGAACTTCAGCTGACCTTTACCCTCGAGGGTGGCAGTGCTGGAGACCTGCAGAGGGACGGCAGCGCCTTCATTAGCAGGGACATGAATTTCATCTGTACATGTGTGACAGGTTCAGCCGGAGCAGTTCATTAAATCAGCATAATGAGGCTTTATTAGGAGTCATTTTCTCTGCGGGCCGCTCTCAGAACTACAATCGTTCGCTAACAACTGCAGTAATATTTGGGGTATTAGTGGCACACCAGCTGCCTACATCAAGCCAGCATGTACACGCTTGCAAACGTATCTCACCTCTGTGCTGTCAACGTGCATTTACAGCATTATTCAGACTGGGTCAGTATTATTAGGCACTCTAATAATAATGTAATCAGGATCTTCATATAAAAAAAGGATGCAAAGCGATGGCGGTGACTTTACTGCACAGCGCTTTTCATCCTTGTTTAGCTCATCCTTTGTGATATGACATATTCCTCAGTTATTAAGCCCACGCTGATCATGGTGGCCGATCAACTTGAGAAAGCTGTTTTAATAAGAGGGTGGCCTCAAAGGGGGAGGAGCTCAAAGGGAGAGGACCTCAAGGTCTGCACCGAGCACCCCCCCCCCCACAAGATAAAGTTAGTTTGCACTGTGAATGCAGCTTTATAGTCACTGTTCATGCTGACCAAAGCCTGGACAGAACGAAACAAAACATATTTTACAGAAAGATGAATGTGCAAAAAGGGTGTGGAGGTGGTAGGGGCCACTTGATGTTGTAGCAGGTGCTCTCCAAAAACCAACAGTCTCCTTTGGCCACATCTTCAGCCTGCAAGCACGGGAGCTCTGCAGGTGCACTGGACAGAAAGTCAGGACGGCAGTCGTGAGGAGATTGACCGACCGACACCTCGTACACTTTACAGTACTTTCTAACCGTCACGCACACGCTTAATTGATAATGTTGCTCCTTCATGTGTGTATAAGCAACTGGATGTAGACATGTGTTTGTAATGCCAGGTGTTGTACTAAAGCTGGTTGTGCTACCCCCTAGTGACCAAAAACATCGACCAACGCATCAAAACACCTTGAAAAGACGAACTTTAGAGTAAAGTCAGAGGGCCTCACATCTTTGTAATCAGACGGGGATCTCACAGGGTTCCTGTACTTGCAAAACTTCAAGCTAGATTTATTTAAGCTTATTTCCCCATCAGAAAGAAAAAGAATGAACAATGCAGCAGAAAGAGAAGAAGCTTCCAGCCAAAGCTTCCCTCATCTCCGTGCAGCAAACTACGATTATATTAAACGTGTTTGGATCTGAACGTCGAGAAATCGTCATCGAGATGATGGCAGCGTGCCAACACAGGACAGAGATCTAACGCAGATATAATGCAGGTCTTTCAGGTCCTGATCACTGCCCTCGATGGCTCTGTTACTTACAAATCAGATCAACATTTAAGACTGATCAGCGCTGAAAGACAAACCAAAGCATTTAAAACCTTGAATTGATTGCACCGCCTTTGGTTTTTCAACAGAAACACATTAAAGTGACAAAATGTCAGTGGATCCCAAAGTGAGAGGAGCTGAGCTGAGAGGCAGGCAGGTTAAACTGCAGCATTTAAAGCTTTTCAAAGCAGGCAACGCGCTCGCCGTCGTATATTTATCAAACCTGCTGCACATATTTCACAAGGCAACAATGGAGGTGAAATTAATCAAAGTCAAAATGCTTCAAGGACTTTGAATTATAAAGCATATCACTTCATCAGGCTACTTTAAAAATGGAATCCAATTAATTCAGCAGGCCGGCTTTGGAAATGATTATCTTTCCTTTAAACTGTGATGCATCCAGCAATTCAAACAGCAGCATCACACGGCTTCATTTTTCTCTGCTCCCCGACTATCTGCAGGTTTTATTCTCATCCTTCTCCCTCTCTCCCCCCGCCTCTGCCTGTTGGAGCAAGGATCATCGATCGGCCCGTCAGCACACGGCTCCGTGGTACACTCTCATTATTTCAGCTAGAGAGGACAGAAAGAGGGAGGCAGAGAGAAGAAGGCCGACTGAGCAGGGAGGTTTAAAGGAAGGAGACCAAAGTGGGCAGAAGGGGAGAAGAAAGGAAGGGAGTCAAAAGAAAGGAGCTGAAGAAGAGTGGCAAAGGAGGGGAGGAAGATAACAAAAAGGGGAGAAGCAGGGTTTCCTCCGGGGCCTTGAAGTATATTTCCAGGACTATTTCACGAAAGTCCATTCATAAACTGAAAACATTGGTTTCCCTATTTGTAAAAAATGTCATTTAAATGTAATTTTTAAAGAATTTTTCATGTTTTGTGAGATTTACTGAGCATGCAGAGCAGCTGCAGCTGGAGCGCGGCTCCAAAGAGCTGCCTCTGAGCTGCTACATGCTGTAGAAGTATCCACGGTAAATCGAATGTTTAAGCTCAAATATGCGAAATGATGAGATTTTGAAAACGCCTTCCTAAAATCATTTCTCCCTGTCAGCAGTCACAGACAGAGAAAACCATCCCACTGGCTGATCAACACCACAGACTGTAAACAAAAGGTGGACACAGCAACTATGATGTCACTCACTGGCTTGTGGACTTTTCATTAACACTGCATTTTGGCCGCTGCTACATTACGGGTTTCTGTGACCATCCCTGAGATGAGAGCTGAGTGTCATCAGCTAAACGAAACGCAGTAAAGTCAGGAGTCGTCACACTGAGCCATCATTTGGCTCCACAGAGCCAAAAGTTCAACTTCTCAGGAAGGCCTGCAGATAAAATGCAGACGAACCTATAGCGACTGCACAGCAGCTTTATTATTGGTCAGATAATTGTATTAAAAAAGGCTCAAACAGTGCAAACATGGTCCAGAGGCGACGCTTCATCTGAGGGTTCACTGTTCATCCTCCAATGTTGCTGCTTTTTACTGACAACAATGTAACGTTAAGGTCAGCGGACCTGTTGCAAGTACTCTTTAAACAAGCATGAAACAAAGTCTCTTTCTTCCTGCGAGGTCACTCATTTCCCCAACGTGACGAAAGTCTCTGAGTTCTTCAAACACCACACACGTTCCCTGACTTGAAGCTGTGCATGCATCGTGCAGCCCAGGTTTCCAGCTTTATTAGCGCACTAACCAAATTAGGGGCCCTAACAGGGCAGCACACACAGCTCTGGGGGAGGCATTCATTTAGGATGCAAGCGGCACTAATGCAAGCTATCTGTCACAACGCCATGCATTTATGCTTCCTCTGTAGTCCGGAAAGGAGTGTGTTAGTGTGTGTCTGTGAGAGCAGATGTGCAGGACGAGGTGTGTGGGTGTGCTGTGAGTCAGCGGAGATGTTTTCACTCAATCCCGCCAGCGAGTCTAATTGATGAGCCACACGCGCACACACAAACACACAAATGTGCCTTCAAACACAATGCACACAATCCTCTTTTGTAAAAAGAGGACTCGCACTCTCACTAATCTAGGCCAGGCCCTCGAGAGAGACGTCGATGCTGCAACTGGACATGCTGGAGATGAACACGTCACCCTCTGGCAGACAGGGGGAGCTGCAGGAGGGCGGCAGCTGGATTAACGCTCTCATCAGCACTGGAGGAATTTGTCTCTCTCCTCTTTTCATTCCCTCTCTCCTCATCAAGCTCCTTCCTGATGCGTATTCACTCCTTCATCCTTCCAATCAGCAGAGCTCTTCATCCCTCCCTCCATCTACCCTACCCTTTCTCATCATCTTCCGCCTCCCTCCTCCTCCCTCCATGCAGGCTTTAATAGCCGTGTTGCCTGGCGTCTGCGCTCCAGAATTCGATCAACGGCCCTCGCAGACTTTGGCGGTCGTACTCGTCCTCACACCGAGGTCACAGGACGCACACACACTGAGCTGATCACAAACAGAACAATCACATCCCTGAACATCACATGAGCTGAGCGCGGAGCTCCGTCCTCTGAAGCAGGTGGCTTCAGGTCTATCCCTCACTTCACTTTTTACTTTGCAAAACAACCCAGTGGGCCAGATTGGGGTAAAGAAATATAGATTCTCAGGAGTACATACATTCTTTGTGTTTTTAATATCACCTGTGAGAACATGTTTAAGCCAGTTAATTGTTCTAGAAGCCTTCATGTAACCCTAAAACGCAGCACCTATGCCTTCGACTTGGTGACCTTGTATAAAATGTGGAAATAAACCTGCAAACTGCTTTGAATTGTGATTTTATATTTGTTACTCTCAGACTGTTTAACACCACCGAGGCTGCAGCTGGAGGGGAAAAAAAACTACAGCAGTTCTCATGCAACGCAGTGATTTACAGTGTTTCTCACGGTGGAAGCAGGATTTTTAAAGGGGACACTGAGGAGTTCTTTTTATTGAAGGTGACTTTACACACAAAGACTCCTGATAATGTGACCGTCAGCAAGCTCTGCTGAATGTGTGGAACTAAGAGGTCAGAATATCCCCCAAAAATGTCCCCAACATGTGTTAACTCTGGGAAAACTTCTGAGAGCTCATTTTTTTTCACATCCCACGAGGACTGCAGCCGGCATGTGTTTGGGATCCTCCTGATTTCTGTCTGGAGAAGGAGGACAGCTTACACTCCTGCCTGTACATCTGTCCATGTTTCTGATTGGTCACCTGATTCAAACTGCACATCTTTCATGTGAACACGGCTGCAGCTCAATTGATAAACCCGGGGTTGATTTATCAAACTAGTGCTACTAGCTACTGCAGCTAGTGAATGGCCAGATTACACACACAGATTTGTACAGGTGTGTGTGACCTGGCTGGCCTTTATGTGAATCACTAAACGAGTGCATGAATCACTAATGATTCATCTATAATCATCACTCCGGATGGAACAACACACTCGTGAAAGCCTGGGCCAACCCACGCCGCTACTCTATTGCTTCTTCCGCACACGTCTGACACACGCCATTATTCCTGGGCTTTAAACACATAATGGGCCTTTTGAGTGCAAAGCTGGCAGGTTGGAAGACTGAGAGTTTACAGTGAAGAGCCTCTTCACCCTGCATTAGGAAGGACAGGACCGCAAACGAATTGACCAAAAAAAAAAAAGTATTTTTACTGCGGTAAAAGTGACCAGCATGTGCATCTGCAGGCTGACACATGACTGGGTATCCTGGTCAGGTCCATACACGTGTGGTTTTCTCCCACTTTGGACTGAAAGAACCTGAACTCAGAATCCAGGACCTCTCTTCAGTTCTCAGAGGGCTCTTAACTTAGCCCAGAAACTATTCTCAAGCTCTCTCAGTTTAAAAGAAATTCAGGAAACTTTTTGGAGCACCCACAGACAGTATAAAGATGGATGCAGCTTCCAGGACTGAACAGCTGATGCGGACACAGGTTTCTGCATTCTTTTTAGTGGCCACCAGGGGCGACAGCTGTGACTGCAAAAAGACTTGAAGTCTGTATGAGAACTGTGCTCTGCCCTTCTTCTTCTCTCAGATGCTCCCTTTAGCAGAGCATTGGATAATCTGCCTCCATCTCCCTCGATCCCAGCATCCTCTTCTGTCACCTGGGGGTGGCTGAAGCTCAGGGGTTAGAGCAGGTCACCCGCTAATCAGAAGTATCCTTGGGCAAGATACTGAACCCCAAGTTGCTCTCCGATGCAAGCGTTGGAGTATGAATGTGTGTGAATTTTAGACAATAAAAGCACTTAGCTTAGGTACACATGGAAGTGCTTGTATGAACAGGTGAGTGCTTTGAGTAGAAAAGCGCTATATAAGAACTAGTCCATTTACCTCAGCTCTCTGTATGTCTTTCTTCACTAAATCCATGAACCTCCTCTTTCTCTTCGCCTCCTGCAGCAGGTTTCACTACCACCCTGTAAACCTCTTCTGTCACAGATCACTCCTGACACTCGTCTCCACCCACTCCACCCTGCCTGCGCTCTCTTCTTCACCTCCTCATCTACCTTCACTCCCTCTCATTCACACACATGGATTCTGTCTCACTTCTGCTGACTTTCATTCCTCTTCTCTCCAGAGCGTACCTCCACCTCTCCAGCCTCTGCTCACAATCTGGCCTGACCACCGTCAACGCCCCCCTGATGAGTTTATGGACTCAGTCACTTATTTCAGGTCACCCATTTTTTTACTTTGGTCAGTCTGAGTCTGTGTCTGAGTATACTTTAACTTACGAACTGTAAGGAGACCTGTGCAGTCTTCCATACACAGGCCACAGTATTTTTGCTGGTACCTTTGGTACATCATCTGTCCAATATTAACAGTAGTCAATATTGCACCAACGGTACTGGCAGGATCGCTGTCTATGAGGGCCATTCTGGAAGTCTGGAAGATGTGAATAATGAAATGCAATGCATCACGGTAACTGGCTGTGCCCGGTGTGCAGAGACGACCGCCATCATATGGCAGGAAGAAGACACTGAAAATGGACCAAACTTGAGCCAAGAGAACATCTGAGATGATCCACCCAGAGCACAGGTCAGTCATTAATGTGCTGCTGCCAGGTTTGGATTACTGCTGTGAAAAAGTCCTGATCCTCAGCTTCATGTCCACAGTGAGAGGGATTCTTCTCTGCAGGGCTGCAGCTCCACTGCGAGATTTTAAAATTGAGGTCAAAGACGTGCTGCAAACGAACAGCTGAGACAAGAGCGTCGTCCGGCGCAGGAGGCACTCGGATCAGAACCGCAGTGGATAAATGATAAATGACAAGATAAATAATGTTTAAGCAACAACGTTCATTGTGATTTTATTGTTTGTTAGCAGCAAAACAATTAGTGACTGAAGTTTAATTAACTCTAAGTCTTTCCAAAGCAGCAGAATGTAGTCCCAAAGTCTGCGCACGTTTTAAAAATGAGACGCTCGGCTTCATGCGTTGTGTGTAACGTTCCTCAGACACATACATCAGGTTGTGTACTGCAGCGCCTGTAAGTGAAACTTAATGTATAACTGCAGCAGCTCTACTCCAGTGAACTGTGAAAAGAGATGGAATGATTTCTCTCGTACTTATTAAACAAGACTATTACTGTCACAGTGGGAGAGACTTGACCAGAATAATATTAAAGGAGTCACAGCGCGTGTGTCTGTGTGTGTGTCTGTGTGTGTGTCTGTGTGTGTGTGAGGCAGAATGAATAGTGGACACTACTGTTGTCACACAGAGAGGATGTGTGCGTCTGATAACACCAGGACGATATGGCGGTTATCAAATAATGAGTTAGCTATTGTGCGATATGGCGTGCGTGTCTCTGGTTTACAGTTTGTCTCACCGTGGCCTGTGTGGAGCTCTCCTGCAGGTCCCAAAGCAGTGCATGGTTATCAGCCAATGAAATCACGCGCTTGCCGTCCCCCATGGGTTCCCACAGCACGCTGTATATACACAAAGACACAAACACAGTATGTTCAATGAGAGCACAAACATGCTACAGACATGCAGGGGGTGGAGTCTATAACCCATTTCACACATGTGCAGACGGTCTGAGCGCGATGCATGAGACTGCACATGTTTACAAAGATTAAAGCAGATGTTTTGTCAACAAATTCCTTTAAAAACAAATTAATTTAAAAAAATGACTCTTCAAGTACCAAAAATAGCTTTGCCTTAAAATAATGCAAGAGGCAAGCGTCAACCTCTGAACCTGCAGTTCCTCTGCTGTCCAGCAGAGGTGCCACAGTGAGTCAGTCCCCATAGACTCCCATGCTAAAACTTTCCAGCCGAAATAAGCATGTTTGATACAGAAACTGCTTTGGTCTCTGTAGCTAATTTCCCCCTTCATAAAAGCTGTAGGGGGGAGGTTTCTATAACTCACCTGTTTAAAGTTTGCATTACTAGGGGCGTGGCCTCTCTGGCTGACAGGTGGGTGGCGACACAGGCGGCTATAGCTGATATAATTATCTGGCGTTGCTCTCAGATGTTTGTTGGTTTTCTTGTCTTTCATCCCGCCCTCTCTTTTTATCAGTCACTTGTGTTTTGGGTCCTTCCTATTTTACTTTACGCTTCTTTGGGCTAATAGACCATCCAAGAAAGCGGAGCTCCTGTTTTGCTGAGTGAAATTCTGGGTGGATGTTACTGAGCGATGAGCAGGTATCTCTGGCCCCAAAACCCAACATGGCCACAACCAAAATGCTAGTGCTGGGGCTTCTGAGTGGGTGACGTCATGGACGCTGCTTCCATCTTTCATTTTGCAGTGTATGGCAGGCATGGCTCCTGGGCTTAACCAACGTAATCTTACTTCAGTCTAAAATGGAAGGACATGGGTGTAAAACTTCAGACCTTCAGCTCATATGATTTCAGACAACTTGCTGGTACTTTGTGTTTTGTGCCAACAGAAACTTCCAACTGTAACAAGCAATATCAATGTCAAATTCTCTGAACTTGCATTTAATAATGTCAAGGGTTTTTCGGAACATAACAGAACCATTATCAGTGATTCTTCTGTGCAGTAGAGCTCTGATACGTCTCATTCCTCCGTGCCATGGAGCCCTGTTGTTGTCTAAAACTATTGAAAACCCATCAGTGAGTCACTCTGTTGCACTGCGCTACCCGATCCTTTGTTAACATATGCTCACTGTACTTTATTTTGAGTCAAATCCACATATGCTGTTCTGCTGCCAAAGATACTCTGCAGAGCACCAAATGTGTATTAACCTACCTATTTCAAAAAGAGAGAGAGGAAAACAGTCCCTTTAACAACAACCAGACCCGGCTGCTGCACGATCCTTTTTAAAAGTAAAAACTGCAGAGAGGCTGCATTCAGCCCAGCGTGCCCCTCAAACATGAAGATTCAGCGTGAACTCCTAAACCGGCTGGATAAAAAGGTGGGTAGGAAGATGGAAGAACATGTCCTCTTGCCAGTAGGTGTCACTATGACAACTGTGGTAGTGCTTTGGAATGAGTGAATGTCGAGAAACGGACATCTCAGGTGGTCACCCGCCCTGTCAGGGTTCACTAATCAGGAATGTTGTCAGCAGGGCTTCAGTCAGCTCAGGAAGATGTTGGTTGATCAGGATATCCACAGCCACAGCGCATCGAGTGCAGCTTCTACCCTTATTAGCCTAGATTATAAATATAAATAAGTTACAAATAAATATGAAAGGATAGCATTTTCAGCATGTTAAATAATTTTATTCACATTATTTTAAACTAAAATGAAAATAAAGGTGGTTCATCACAATAATAACACTAATGGGTTTGTCCTGAGGTCAGAGATAGTGAACTCCTCTGGATTAATCTTTAAAGGCTGTTTTTCTCCTTATGAAGATAACTCCATTCTTCTGCTCTCCCGCAGCAGCACTGCATGATCCAAAAGTCATAATAATCCTCGTTCATCTTCTACCTGGTCTCGGTGCAGCCCCTCAGTTCATCCTCTGTTTAAAAATAAGCAGTTTTTGCTCCTTCCCTTTAAAGACAGCTTTCTTCTGATTGGCTGTCCTTCACAAACAGAAGTTGTCAACATCAAGTGGGTGGGGCTTGCCTTCTCTGTGACATCACACAAATCCCAGAGTAGGAAAAACCTGATAAACTGAGTGTTTGAACAGTCTGCAGCCTGATTTTGGCTCACAGAGATTCCTGCATGTACATTGACCTCGTTATTAGAAATTTGGTCATGTGTCATATGACCATCCACCACTGGAACCAGATAGACATCAATCAAAAACCTTGCATGATTTAAATTTGGATGATCCCACATATTTGGTCATCTTCTCATGCCCCTCAGGACCATGCTACTTTTAGGTCAACCTGTGGAAGTCACATTGTCTCTGTGTGGGAACAGTGTGCCGGATCTTTGGTGTTTCTTAGATATTCATTTTGGGAAGTAGACAAAGTTACAGGGAGGCAAATCTGGACAGAGTGGCAGGTGGCGACTGAAGATTGTGCTTATTTGGCCACAAAACCTCCTGAATGATCAGAGTGCATTGAGACGGCACGAGAAGGCACACACAAAATTTCCGATACATTTCCTCTGAACATTCTCCGGCAGATGTCTGAGAATGTTACATTAAATCTCCACACTGACAATCTCACACTGAGAAGCAAATTCACAGTGCAGGACCCCATGAACATCGGGCAATAAATGAAGAGCTTGCTCCTGGTCTTGTTCCTCTCGTGATGTGCAGACTGAGTTCAGAAACTTTTGTGGCCACGGGCTCAGCTCTCATCAGCAGCACTGGTCCTCCACGTCAAATTTAGGCCAGTTTAAAACAGAAGTTCACGTCTGAGGCGCTGAAATAAGAGCAGTGCTGAAACCTGTCCAGAGGTGCACGAAAAGATGATCCTGAACGGGAGATCGGCCAAACTGATATAAGGTAATTTTTTAGATTTTTATGGACATAATCAGAACCTTCTGATCACAGCACATAAATGACAGAAAAGAAGAAGAAAGCATATTAGGTCCAGTTTAAAAGCTGCTCTGTGAGTGCAGTTAGTCACATTAGCAGCTTTCTGCAGCCACGAAAGTGACAAAAGCACATAAGTGAGCTGTGCATGGTTAGCACAGAGGACCCAGTTCTGTCAGTCTACTCTCCAACAGTAGAATACAGTAGAGCTTTTAGTGCATGCTTTGATTCCTCCCTGTGCGCTCCCGTCTGCAGAGTATCGATTCTTTACTGCAGCTTCTTTAGTTGAGATTCTCCCCTACGCTCTACTTAAAGTATGTATTCTGGGGGGACCTTACACACCGCAGCACTAACTGTTTTTCATTATTCCCTTGATGCTGATGGGATCACTTGTATGCTTTTGTTCCCACCTCTTACTTTGGATGGTTTAGCAGCTAAATAAAGACAGAAACCAACTGCATGGTCAAAGAAAGAGGACACAGCCCAAGTGAGAAAGCAGTGCTTTTAACTCCGAGTCCTGCCAGCTTTAAAAGCAATGTGTCAGTGCAGTCAGAGACCTGGCAATAAGCTAAATATAACCTTGGCCGGGAAAAGCTGCTATATGCTTGTTAGGTTTTGATTTAGTGTGACTTTTCAGCTGCGTCTAATCTGGGTTAAAGGATGTAAAATGTCAGCGAGGTGCAGACGTGGTCTGGCTGAAGGTTTGGATGTCTGTCATGGCTATAAAACTGCTGTGATTAGAGGTTTACTAAATGATGCCATTTATTTAAGGAGTTCATCAATTAGACAACTCCATTTTCTTGGACTCATTTGTCAGCTTGAAGCGGCAGCAACAATGCCAGCGTTTGAAAAAGGGAGTGCGGAGGTGAGTGTGTTCAGGGGAGATAAAAGAAATGACAGAGGAAAGGAGGGGAAGTTAAAGTTTGCTTTTGGGCTTAATCCAGGCTTCAAATATGCACAGTGCTATTAGAAAATGTGGAGCAGGGAGGGAGGAAGAGGAGGGAGAGGAATTTATAAGGGCTGTAAATTCATAGCTGCCGAGGGGCGGCTTTTACTGCCCTCCTGAGGAGCAGCGAGTCATGGACGCACTCACAGCATGCAACCTTCTTTTTGTCATTTAGGAGGACATCACACCCACTTACATTCAGAACCTGCAGAGTAAAAGGGAAGATAGTTTTCCTGAATCTCCCTTAATGCATTCCTCACATTCCTATATGTGGAGTCCTTGTGCTTTCCATCACACCATCATGTCACACATTATTTCCCCTGTGCAAAACTAAAAAAAATAAATCTTACAGAAGTGACAGATATATATTTTTTCAGTGTTTATTGTTGGTAATTTTTTCTTCATTTTTGCTGAAGCCGGTGACTTTTTGGTGACGTTCCCTATTGAGCATTGGTAGCAGAAGACTGGTTAACCAGCACTTTCATGCTTTCTTCACATGCGATGGGTAAAAACCAGACATTAGAAAAGTGCACATCCTGCAGAGCCAGCCAAAATGTGAGGAATCATCTTGTGATAAAGAAATGTTGTGGGACAGGGACAGCTGGTCACCTACTAACCAGACGTGCATTCACTCTAATGGGGAATTACACAATTACAAAAGTGAAAACGTGTGTTTAAAAGGCACAACTGTGCATATCTGCAGAAAGAGAGAGGTGGATCTGACTGTGAACCCACACATTCATTGGTTACCAACCTGTCACACAATGATCATCCTTTTACAAATTTACAAAACTGACTTAATCTTTTGTTGAGTGCCACCTGAAATTAGCAGTTGGGCCCATAAACTCATCAAGAAAGTGTTTCCTGAGGTCAGGGCAGAGGGCCTTTTTGAAGCTCTTTTACTGAAGCGAATATGAAGCTTCTGTCTGGCCTAAATGTGGCTTTGACTCAGGGAGAGTCTGCTGCCTCAACTCAGTCACAGCTCCACATCTGACCCACACAACACCTGCCAGCCAGTGCCATACGCAGCCCAGGTGAGGCTCATCTGCTGCTGTTGCAGAAGTCTGCCACAGATTTCTGTTCTCACTTGTACATGAAGACATTTAAGCAATCAGAAACATCTAAGTGTGTTTCTGTCAGATTTGTATTGACACATCAGTGGATATAACACAAACTCCAGACTTGAGACATATGGTAATTTAAGCCAGACATCTAATATGTGACATTTACACTGTGTGCACAATTATTAGGCAAGTCTTAATCTTAAGGTTTATCCTTATTAATCACCAACTACAGTGCCCTCAGTTAATCCACAATATTAATAAACCTCAAACATGAATGTTTAAGAAAGTAAAAGTGAGGTTTTGGCTTTCTTAGGCGAATATCTATACATGCACAATTATTGGGCAACTATTATTGTGCAGAATTATAACGCAGCTAAATGAAACCAGTAGCCCATCTCCACCTTGCTAGCGTCTGACTCAAAGTGGAGCTCTGTGCCCGTTGCTGATCCAACCATCTGATCCATCAAGAGTCACTGACATTTCATCAGTCCATAAAACCTTTGAAAAATCTGTCTTCAGACATTTCTTGGCCCAGTCTTCAGGTTATGTGCCTTATTCAGTGGTGGTCAGGTTTCAGCCTTCCTCACCATGGCCGTGTCTCTGAGCACTGAGCATCTTGTACTTCTAGGTACTCCAGGTAGGTTACAGTTCTGGAATACGACAAAACTGGAAGATAATGGGTTTTTGGTAGCTTCACACTTGATTCTTCTCAGATTCCTGGCAGTTAATGTGCGTCTTTTTTTCTCAACACATTTCCTGTGACTCTGTTGACTATTTGGAATAAAACGTTTGATGGTTCTGTGATCACGCCCCAATATATTAGCAATTTCAAGAGTGCTGCATCCCTCTGAGAGGTAATTTCTGACTTTTCAGAATCAGTTAAATCTCTTTTTTGGCCCATTTTGCCTAAAGAAAAAAGCTGCTTAATAATTATGCACACCTTGATATAGGGTGTTGACCTCCTTAGGCCACACCCTCCCTCATTACACAGATACACATCACCTGCTATGCCTAAATCCATTAAGAATTCCAGTTTATCCAGCTTGGAGTTAGGAAATATGCCTAAAAATTATGTTTTTGTCAAAATACTAACTTGCCTAATAATTGTGCACACAGTGTGTTTCTGTTTTTACATACAGTTTTCTAGCTAATGTTAGTGGGAATGTGAATAACTGCCTAAGCCACTGTTTTAATATCAGTTTTATAAAAAAGTCTTTGCTTAAATTAAGGTAAAACTTGACACGTTTTCTTTCTTTTTAATATTTAATGAACTAGTTTTGCGAGGTAAAAAATTGAGCACATTTACATAAATTAAAAAAAAGCTCTAAAGAGAGACAACTGACTATTACTCAAATCACACAACTGTTTTCTTGTTGTATTAAATGGTAATTAATAGCATGTTTTATGAACTCTCCTTGCTAAGCTTACTATTGCAATACTGCTGCAACAATAAATTAATGGTAAAGAGAAAACAGGACAGCAAACTGTCCCAAATTTGCATTTTCTGCATTTCACGATAAGAATAATTCATGATTAGATTCAGTGCTTTAAAATAAACTGAATACATGTCTTTAGTCAAATGGAGTTGTCCAATAAACTTAAAGTCAGGTTATCTCATCAGCGATTTCTCTGGTTTCTTATTTTTAGAGACACCTCCAAATCCATGGACGCTGCAGACACGCAGCTATACCCTGCGCACTGCTGTGGACAAATGTGTGCGCCGTGTGCACGGACACTTCAGCAAGATCTATATTCGGCATTAAAAGAGCTCAGAGGAGCCCAGATATTATTTTGCTACTGACAGTGTTATTAAACAAGCCCCCGTTACCCGGCTAGCTTTAACTTCTGCATCCGTGTGGGGAGTTTGTGTCGAAGTCCGTGCAGTGCTGCCGGTGAATTACTCCAAAGATCTCCATCCTTTAACAACCACAAAATGACTCTGAACAAAGCAGGAAGACTGCTGAAGTATTATTTTGCAGTAATTATCTTGTTTTTATACTGTTAGCACAAATGTTTTATATACTTTTGCGCTGTACACCACCCCTGTGGATTTTATTCTCTCTATTCAGTTACCACAGCAACAACTATTTTTCCCAGGGTCCACAGATAATACAAAACATCAACTAAAAGACAATTGCACAAATAATAAAACAATTAAAATATTACAAATGCACTGAGTAACATCACTGCTATCAATCTCCCAGGATGAATAATCAAATGTGCCCCACCAAAATTTCTTTCCTTAGAATTGCTGCTTTTAATTGCTTATTAAAACTTTTACTACTCTTAATCTCGACTTAAAAAGATAACAACAAAAAAACCAGGACAGAAAAAAGCCAGGAAAAAATTCTTTGGACGGATCAGACCAGGTTGAAGCTGTAGCAGATTAAAGTGTGGCAAAGGAGAGAAACAGCTGATGATATAAAGCATCACCCATCTAACATGGTGGAGGCAGTGTTATGGCGTGGGTCCCTGGTGCTTATTGATGATGTGACTGCTGATAGAAGCAGCAGGATGAGCTGTCATGTGTGCAGAGCTGGACTCTCTGCTCAGATTCAGACACATGCTGCAAACTGATGACACGGTGCCTGATTTAAGCAGCATGAGGTAACTGTTGCTGTGATTTGGTGCTATATATATATATATATACACACAGTGTATCATGAAAGTGAGTACACCCCTCACATTTCTGCAGATATTTAAGTATATCTTTTCATGGGACAACACTGACAAAATGACACTTTGGCACAATGAAAAGTAGTCTGTGTGCAGCTTATATAACAGTATAAATTTATTCTTTCCTCAAAATAACTCAATATACAGCCATTAATGTCTAAACCATATATATATATATATACATATATATATATATATATGTGAACTGAATTGAACTGAACTGAACAGCACTTCACAGTACAGATGGCTAATGAGCCAAAGCAAACCGCAAAAGCAACCCAAGAGTTTCTCAAGGCAAAGAAATAGGATATTCTTCAACAGCCGAGTCAGTCACCTGATCTCAGCCCAGCAGCAGCTTTTCTGTTATTAAATACTGAAGGCAGAGACCCACAAACATGCAGCAGCTGGAGGTGGTTGTCATCGTCCCAAAACTCATGGATCCAACTGTAACTGCTGGAAGCTAAACTTGCAATCTAAATTATTATCTGATTAATTAGATAGAACTTTATTGTAATTATACATACAATGAAATTAAACATCATACAACATCATTCCATCATAGTATAATGAAATTTTGTTCAGACAACCATCCGAGACAAGGACAGAGAAGACTGATATAGGGAGATGGGTGTCTGCAGCCCGTGCCGCAGGGCGCCGCCGCTAACAGTCAATCCCCGAAAAAAAGGAAAAACAGACACACCATGGGGAAGTTAGGTTAAAAAAAAATTCATCTGGTACTGTGCTCGTCTTGAGCACTGTATCAGAATATGCTTTAAAAGGAAGCTAAGTCCCCTTAAGAACCGTGTGATCACTATGTTCCCGCAATGTAGTAAAATAAGTAAACACATACACACACACACAGCCCTCAGTGCTCCACATAGACCTCGTCAACTGAGACTGCAGCATGTTCGATACCACCTCTCCTTCCTTCCTAAACACATACTTCAGCACACCACAGGACCAATTAAAGCATACTCCGCTTTGGGATTCACACACCGCATGTTTCCCTGTAGGATCAATTAATTCATGCAATACCGAGAGGCAGAGACATTTGGGGTACGGTGCTCATATCTCTTCTCTCTCTCTTATGAAACACTCCAAGTTTTGTGCATATGACCTTGAGTGCTGCAACAACCCGGCACACTGTCTACTGGAATGTATGTAAATACTGCTGGGAGGGCTGTGGAGGTTTTACAGCCCCATATATCCACGTCCAGGCCAGAGATGCACCCCTCTCTGTCAGGCTCTCTCATCAGATTGTTCACCCACTTTGCTGTGCTTTGCATCCATATGAGTTCAATCCCCCCTTATAGAAAGCCCAGAGCCAACAAAAACACTTCCTGATCCTTGTTAGGCATGAATACAGGGACACGAAGAACAGTGTGTGCAGTCCAAAAGGTTGTTAAATTGCTGCTATCCAGTTGTCTTCTGTACCTCCAGCTCAGTCAAACACACTTCAACCAGCACTGCCTTTGTTCTTTAAGGTTCTTTGGAGAACTCACACAGATTTGATGGTTATAAGGGACCAGCTGCAATCCTTGTCAGAATGGGCTAGCAGCATTAGCATCCAGGACTGTAGCTCTGACCTCTCACCTGCAAACAGTTTAACCTTTGACCCATTATGTTCACCTTTCTCCCACAGACTACCTTGTACACACTGACCACCCGACTGACAGCTGTCATTTGACCTGCATCATTATGTCGTGACTTAATCAGATAATTTACAAATATCCAAGTATTGTTATAATCACACAGCATTCCGAAAATCCTTTTTCTTCTGTATTTTAAAAACTACAATACTGTACATAAAGTTTAAGATCAAAGGTCATGAATGGCTCCAGGGCCCGTGGCATGTGCACATTTTGCTCATGTAACATGCCGAACAGCAGCCCGTCAGGAGACAAGTAAGAGCAGCGAAATGTGAATTTTCCCCCAGGGCGAGACTGTAAACTTGTGGTTCCGCTTTGTCCTGGGGCGTCTGAATGAGTGCATTCAAAGGAAACAAACTGGCATCTGCCAGCGGGCTACCTTACTGGGGAAAAAAAGCATTTAAATCACAGGAGTTTTCTCATCCACGCTAACACAATGTAAATGTGTGCATGTAGAGGAGAGTGAATGGTTGTGTGTCCCTGTGTTAGCCCTGCAGTAGACTGCCGATCCACCCAGGGTGTCCCCTGAATCTTGCCCAGTCACAGCTGGGAAAGGCGACACCAGTTCAGACTACCCAGCCTTCTTGGAGTCACTGGGCAGAGGATGCTGGATGGAAGATGGAGGATACTCCATCCGGTGACTCTGTTGTCCAAGTGGGAAACTTCAATGCTCACGTGGGCAACGACAGTGAGACCTTGAGGGGTGTAAATGGGAGAAACAGTCTGCCTGACCTGAACCTGACTGTTATTGGACTTCTGAGCAAACCACAGTCTGTTCATAATGAACACCATGTTAGAACTTAAGGATGCCCATAAGTGCACGTGGAATCAAGACATCCTAGGCCGATTTTGTAATCGTACCATCAGACCTGCGGCCACATGTTTTGGACACTGAGGACCTGAGTTGTCAATTCATCACTCATCACAATCTGGTGGTAAGTTGGATCAGATGGCAGGGGTGGATGCTGAACAGACCTTGCACACCTAAACGTATAGTGAAGGTGCGCTGGGAACACCTGGCAGAGGCGAGATCTTCAACTCCAGCAAAACTTAGACATTATTATGAAGAAGGCTGAGGACATTAAATCCGAATGGACCTTCCTCCTGGTGTCAATCCCCGAACCAGATGGTGGACACCATCTGAGGCAGCTGATGGGTACCGGCAGGCCAAAGGGGAACGTGATTCAGGCAGTGACTGAAGCTAAAACCCAAGTGTGTGAGGAGTTCGGTGAGGCCATGGAAAAAGACTTTTGGACAGCTGCGAAGCAATTCTGGTGAACAGGAGAGGAAGAGGGTAGTGGTGGGGTGCTGCTGACTTGAACTGAGGACATAGTTGGATGGTGGAAGGAAGACTTTGAGGACCCACTGTTCTAGCTAGCGGTTGATCACCAGGCACTGCACCTTGTTGAGACGCCCTTGCGCTGTGCTGAGAATTTCACCGCTTCATTTTCGGAATTCTGCTGTCACTGCAATTAGCAAACAGGAGTGCACCCCGCGGACTCCGCCCCGGCTAGATGGCTGCTTTTATCGCTATTTGCAACCGTATCGTTTCACCGCAATTTGCAATCTACTACAGAGCACGGGCAGTTTCATTCACAATGTGCACATTTGATCTTGCTACGGTCGTGCACGCCGGCATGAACGCAAGGAGAACTAAAAGGAAAATTTGAGGCTTTGACACGAGTGGATCATCGTTGACAAGTTTTACCACGTCTCCACTGCTCCGTGCTGTGAGTGTGCGTGTGTGGGTGCGCGGAACGTTGTGCTCACTGTGCAGAGAATGTTAGCTGTTATTTTTCCTTTACTTCAGCTGTAGCCACCAGAAAGGATCGCTATAACCAATTTGCTAGCGGGGGATGCCATTAGGACTAGCAATCATTCGGTGCCAGAAGCCCCCCCTCTCCTCCCCCCTTCAGTACAGTACAGGGGCTCCGTTAAAATGTTTTTATGCTTTAATCCCTGATTAGCAACTAAAAATAGAGCTGCAGTAGAAATGTAATTTGGAGGATGCTTGTGACTAAAAAGTGTTACAGCATTAAGCTCATGCAGTCCCCAGTTTTTCAACAAAAACACAATAGCAGCCGTTTTACGTGCAGTCCGTCAACACACACACAGCAATGCAAAGAGGCGGAGCCATTACTGAGATGGTGAGCTCAGGTGGAGCGAAAGGAGATGTTGTTTTAGCATCCTGTAACCACCTTAAAATCTTTACTTTGAGACAGCTGGAGGTCCTTCACCAACCACCTGATCAGCAACATGAAGAACAGAGAACTTCGTAGCTGCTCCATCCACCGCTGTTTGTTTCACAGAGAAAAAACTGCAGTACGTAAGTTAAAATATGCAGATGAATTGTTAATACAAAAAATTATTTTTTTTCTGATTACTTGATTAATGGATGGAGTAATCGATAGAATACTCGATAACTAAAATAAATAAATAAAAATAAATAATAAAAAAAAGGCCTGATTTAGAGTTTTGCGTCGATCCTACGTACATAACCGAAAATCCTCTCTGAACCTAACCTGACATGCACCTTGAGAAATGTAACTACACTTCCACAAAGACTGTGATTACTGCCTAAGCTTAAGAGGTGCTTTCTGGTTACATAGGTAGGCCCCGTCACTCAGTTAACAAGTGGGAGTGGTGTTTAGCAGTTAGCAGTAGCTTGCTAATTAGCAATTAGCATTAACATCAACCCTGGAACCTCCTTAGTCCCATTGTCACACCTTCTGTAGATGAAGTAGAGTCTGGGGATGGGGGAGCGACTCACCTATCACTGGGGGTAAGGTTACTGAGGTAGTTAAACAATTTCTTGTTGGCAGGGCCCCTGGGGTAGATGAGATTGGAGTATCTGAAGGTTCTGGATGTTGCAGGGCTAACCCTAAGCCCCTGTACAACTGCAGCAAGAGCTAACATATGGTACCAGATAGGACTCGAACTCCCGTCCTCTGGTTAGAGCAGGGGTGTCAAACTCATATTACTGGTTACAAGCAGCCCAGCTGAATTTTCAATGAAGGAGACCCATAAAACTATATGTCCTAAGCTTGGATCCCTTTCTTTTCATAGAAAGAAGTCAAAAGTATACAGTTAATACACTATCCATTTATAAAACTGATGAACAGTCTGAGATGTCTTCAGAAAAATAAGTCATATGTCAGTTTTTCCCACCTTATAAAGAACTACAGATACCCATCAGCACAGCTTACACTTAAAGGCATAAATGCATACAATTACAGAAAAAGGACTGGCAGCTTATTACGCAGACTTTATCCTGTATTTTAAAAAGAATAGAAAGTTTCTGTATTTTTTGCAGTAGAATCATTGTAAAATCAAACAACAAAAACAGAAAAATCTACAGTGAAAAACACAGGAACTTTTCTGTTATTTAATGGAATAAAAACAATAGAAAAACACCCAATTTTCTCTCATTTAACAGTTTTGTCTGCTTTGAAGTGCTGACCCTGCACCAAGCACTTCTTCAACTCTATAAACTGCTCTTAAAGAGGCCCTCCTTTTTCCTGCAGTGGAAAATAGCTTTTTGTGCAGTCAGATCCACCTGTAAACCTCAGCTCCACCTGTTATGTTACAGGCAGATTTGAAGTTAAAACAAACTGGAATCATCCTTTAAGGTAACTGCCACCAACCTCAACTGCAGCTAGATTATTTTTGACTGCTGCTTTCAATAGAAGGGAAAAAACTGCAGAGTTAGAAGCTTCAGTCCAATGCCTCCATCATGGTATCACACACACACACACACACGCACAAACACACAGAAGGAGGACAGTGCAAATGAGAGCCCACATCGGGGGTCCAATTGATTGAGACTAGGGGATACCCACGGTGAAAATAACACTCACAAAGAGTCAGTTGACTCTCTCGCATCCATATTTGTGCATGACGAGGCCCACACACAAACAAAAAGCAGAGAATATCAAGGTTTTTCACTTAAAATGACCACACAACAATAACACACATGTGTGTGCATACAAACACACACAATCACCCCCATATACACCTCCTACCCCCTCCTGTCACACCCCACTTTAGAAAATCAACCTCGCTGCCTTCTGTGCTTTACCATTCCCTCCTAGGGCCGTGATTGGCTCAAATGGCTCCACAGGAATCGATGCACTCATCTGGCAAGGCTCCCAATCAAAACCAAGTGCAGCAGGAAGGGGAAAAAAAACAAAACATGATTTTTCCCGAGGTTTGTTTAGCCCCGGCTTTTTGGGTGTACTCTGCCGGTATTTCCATTCAGAGCACGCTTCACAACAGGGCAGAGGCTCAAATGTTTGCCCACCCAAACAATGAGGGGATTTGGGGGAAGGAGAAAGTGTTATTGTTGCCGGGAGTAGAGGGACTCACCGGCAACCAGAAAACACACACATGAAGGATGCGGATACGCTACAGTGGACACACAAGCAAGTGAACAAACACACAAAACAGACAAAAGCCTCATAAGAACTCAAATCTCTTTACTCTTTGTCGTCTTACACACACAAACATGCACAGAGTGGTGCAAGCTGCCGGTATTATCACTCTCTGTGTGTATGTGTGTGTGTGTGTGTGTGTGTGTACTTGTGTTCCTATCTAAAAGTGGACTGCTGTGTCATTACACACTCACCAACAAAGGACCGCCGGGCAAAGTGGGACATTGTTCCAGTCCCCCGTTGGTCCTGCTTTAAGTCATGCTAAAATTATTTATAAACGCGAGGGAGTGGAGTCTATGCAAAAACTAAAATTAGGTGTGAAAAAACTTTTAGTTACTGGGATAAAATAAAAACGAAATTTTAGAAATAGGCAAAATGGAAATAAAACAGCACTGAGTACTTTTAAAACTACTTAAAATAACATAAAAATGCACAGAAAATATCTATTTGTCCGTCTGCATGGTCCTGCATGGGGAAGCTTTGGTGAATGTGACTGTGTGTCCAGTCTTTGTGTTGCATTATTTTACTGGTCTGCATATCTAAAATCTTACATTCTGAACATTTTTACATAATAACACCTAAACTGAAAAAAACCAGACCCACTACTGTCACCAAATCCTGACAGAATAAATGTGGAACAAGAAGTATGTTTGTGTGGGACAGTGCAGAGAGGCATTTAGCATGTACTTCATTGCTATGTAAATGCAATGAGGATAAAAGGAAGCTGAAAGTGTAGTTCTTATCTGACCATCTTCTTACTCTCGTGAATGCTCTCATTTATCTCAGTGACCTTTAAAACTATTGTTAGCTGTTATTTCAGTTTCTGGTTTATCTGTGGTCATAATTTAGGTTTCAGTGGGGGAGTATCCATTAACTGGCACATTTCTCTTTAGGCTTCAGACTCCCAAATAACTGAAAACTGGAAAAACTCTCCGAGAACCAATTTCCACCAGTTTCACCCTGTTATCAGAGTCTTTATTATAGCTGTATTTCCTTTAAATTTGGGGTCATTTTCACTATACTGCAAAAAAATCTACATAGCTTGGGACTTTCTGGTGACTTGAAATTTTCCCCATGACTTGCAGTAGACCCATGAGGACAGCCTTGCTTCACAGCAGTTCAGTGAAAGCCAGACTCACCCGTCTCAGTATGTAGGAGAATGCTGTGCAGTCCCACACAAAAAGGGACACCCAGTCTGTCAGGCTGGTGCTTATGAGTTTCATTATCTTCTGATGCCTGTTATTGATTCCTTATTCATTTTGTTATTTGCACCTGTAGTCCTAGTCCTAGTTTGTTTATGGATTACATTTGATTTATTAGTTCCTGAGTATTACTGCCTCCCATGTGTTTCCGTGTCTGTTTTGTCTCTCTGTATCCTGTCCTGTCACTGTCTAAAGCAGTCACCGTAAAACTAAAGTAAAAGTAAAAATATTACCAGAATAATGTTGGATATGAGTGCAAGCCAAGGCCACAAGATTCAACTAATCCAAGTAGTTATTTGCAGATAAAACCAATAACTTAAGTTTTTAGGATTTCTTTCAGAAAAGATTAAATTATGAGCTATTTGACTGCTAAATCGCATTCTCCAGTAAACAAATTGTGATTTAAAGGTCATACACATACAATGTCAGATTAGTTAGCAGACAGTGGCTAACATTAGCAGTGCTAACAGCATCTTCCTTCCTTCCCTGCAGGCTAGCATCCACATCTGTTTGTGCAGAATATGGTTATGTATTGCTCTGATCTGGACAAGTTGCTGCTGGATTTCATTTTTCTTTTTTAACTTATTTAATTTATCTCTTTTAAACACTACTGAAAACACTGGTCCTCTCTTGACCAGTGTATAACGACAGTCCACACTAGATAAGGTAGGTGTATATGTGTGTGTATGTGTGTGTCGTGGAGAGATGGAGGAGGTGGGCAACAGACCAAAGCCATCCATCTAGAGAAGCCAATAGTGCACAGCATAGGCTACAGGCTTCACAGCATTGAATTCAGACTCCACAACACACACACACACACACACACACACACACACACACACACACACACACACACACACACACACACACAAAGTTTGGTGCCCTTGTGAGGGTTACAGCTCTCAGGGTGTTAAGATGGTGGAGCCCAGAGACATCAATCTTTACCCAGCAGCCTGCTTGACCTGCCCTCTGACACACACACACACACACACACACACACACACAGAAAAACACAGTTACACAAATTCAGTATCTTCTGTCTTCTGCTTCTTTCCATCTTTCTGTTTTCTTCACCTCCTCCTCCTCCTCCATCTTTATCTCTCCCTCCCAGACACCTGCTACAGTATGCATCATGCTAACTGATTGGCGCCTCTAAAAATGATCGCAATCATGAGGCGGACAATGAAGAGTGGAGTAAAAAGGGGGGACAGCCATTGATTTTCCTTCTCATGGGGCTGTGAGTTATGGCGAGGAGCTCTGACTGGAAGACAAAAGGATCAGGCCGTGACTACAATCTGAGTAAAATAAAATGGCGCCTCTCGACTCACTTGAGAACTCAAAGCGCTTCTACTACAAGTCTAAGTCACCCAATCACTGACACACATTCATACAGTGCTTTTATCTACGATTAAGTGCTTTCTAGAATCCACACACACACTGACATACACACATTGATGGATACCTCAGGGCTCAGTATCTTGCCCAAGGATGCTTCGGCATCCAGACTTTAGGAGTCAGGGATTGATCCAGCGACCCTGTAAATGGTAGACGAACCGCTCTTCCACCTGAGCCACAGCCACCCATCTGAGATGTGGCCCAGTCGACAGTCTGGGCCAGGAAAGAAACAAAAGCACCCATATGGAGGAGTGTGTGGGCTGGTTAAGTGCCTGTAGGCCTTACAACATGTCCATCTGTCCCCCGGAGTGATTCCATTTCTTGTCTTCCATTTAGTGCCATAGATGCTGGATCTGTAATCTCATCATATAAGACGTATTGTGCATTATATGTATTGTACATATTGTACGTATCCAAAGGATGTTTTGTACAGTGTATCACAAAAGTGAGTACACCCCTCACATTTACGGGTGTAGTCTCTTAGGGGTGTACTCACTTTTGTTGCCGCTGGTTTAGACATTAATGGCTGCATATTGAGTTATTTTGAGGGAAGAATAAATTTACACTGTTATATAAGCTGCATACAGACTACTTTTCATCGTGTCAAAGTGTCATTTTGTCAGTGTTGTCCCATGAAAAGATATACTTAAATATCTGCAGAATTGTGAAGGGGTGTACTCACTTTCGTGATACACAGTATGTTGAATGCTGACTGGTTGGAAAGTTGGCTTTAACAGGAAAAGAAGTGAAAGTGGAGATCAACACATAGATGAGAAGCACCAAAAAGCATAAAAGATCAAAACCTGAGAGCACGAGGAGCAGCATGAGAAGCTCCAACAGGCTGCAGAGGACGCTTTTCACGATGACTTTTATCTTCTCTGCTGTGCGAGCTATAAGCTAAAGGACCAACAACAGCGCATGCTTGAATAACAGCGGCCCACAGGCCAGCTGTTTGTGACAGCAACCCCTGGTGACAGTACAGAGCTACAACATGTAGACTGCAAAGCACAGGATAAGCTCAACACCTCAACCAGGACTCTGCGCTCTTTTATCAACAAGTCCTGAACCACCTGAAGACGCTACTGAATGAAAAGCGGAATGTCTTCAGGTCTGGATGTGAACTGAAGGTGGGGCTAAGAAGCTGAAAAGATACGTTCAGGAAAAAGATGGAGACCAAACTTCAGCTAAATAACATCAAAGAAGTATGGAGGGGGATAAAGTTGATCACCAGCCTCAATCGAAGAGGTCATCAACAGCAGGGAGGCAGCCTGGACAGAGCCAAAAAGCTGATTCTGTTTTTCAACATGTTCAGTACTGGACCCCCTGATGCCCTTCCTCACCCAGCACCAGTCTTAAAATGTCTTCAGCCATCACATAACACACCACTCCATCCCTCCTTCATCCTGGGCTTGAGTGTGATGGCGTGCCTGCTGAGGAGACAGCTGGAGCGACTACACCAAGGCAGAGCTGTAGGACCTGATTGCATCAGTTCCAGGGTCCTGAAGTCTTGTGCTGCCCAGCTGTTTGGCATCCTGCAGTATCTCTTAACCCAAATAACCCAAGTCTGCAGGAAAAGGTACCGCTGGTATGGAAGACATCATGTTCAGTGTCTGTATCAAAGTAAACCACCCCCTAGGCCTTAATGATTTCAGACCAGTTGCATTAACATCACGTGTAGGGATATGCGTGACTAGTCGGCTAATTGTTGCTATTGTCACTAGACAGTACCAGACGTACTAGTCAGTTAGCCTAATTATTAAGGTTTTAATTCATACCCAGTGCTGGTAAATGTTTGTCCTAAATGTTATGTAGCCATCTGCCACCAGATGGAGCTGCAGCCCTCACACTGTTATAGAAAAATGCCATAACTCTGTTATTCTTGGTCTGATACTTTTATTAGGTCTAATATTGTTAGTTATTTTTTAAGTTTTACTACGTAACCTGAAGTGCACCTCCAGAGAAACATCCTTCCTTCCCTGCAATACAGGATCCCAGCATTTAATGTTTCTATCAACCACCACCGCATGTAAAATGCCGGGCCACGACCAAAAAGAAATTAACACACACAATGCACCTTTACAAGCATAAACACCGGCAACATCGGCAACTTAATTATCATTCACAATTATCAACATTTTCCAAAGCATACAACGTACGCTTTTCAGTAGTTAGAAAATGTTGGTCAGAACTATGTAATTCGAGCACTTCTACCTGACCGCCAATGCACGAGGCATCACTCACATTCACTTGTACACCACTAAACTATTGTGTGGTTTGCAGGCGTCATTGAATTCTCTAAAATAGGCCATCACCGATTCACAGAAAGACTACTGACGATATTAGACAGGAACAAGCTGCAAGTGCTGCGTGGAAAGCAGCCAAAGCCGCCGGAGATAAATTCAACATGGAAGTGGAAGTATTGTTCCAAAAAGCTGAATCAAAGATGGAAACCACATGCAGTAAACAACAGAAAACGATGATGGACTTAATTCAGAAGGTATGTACATTAATTCTGCATGTTCCTGGTGTGTTTTCATCTTGATTGACGATTGATGGCCGGCACTGCTGCCAACTTTAGCGTAAGAAAACTCGCTGTCAGCTGTCCTAAAAGTCGCTACAAGTCACTAAAGGACAAATTGGGGTCTGGAGGGGTAGGGTGTCCCCCTCGGTGCCATAGCGAGGGCCGGGCGATGCCACAGCATACAAAGATAATGTTTGAGATATGCTTGACAGATTATAGGTGAACAACAATATAAAAACCAGAAATTACTTTTTGGCAGATGATCACTTTTTGGCACAAGACCAGCTCTTCAAATGGCAAATCGCTCCACTGCCACTGTGTACAGTGTGGCAGCATGTACATTTTACATACATGCAGTGCAGTACACATTTACATTACAATTCAAATCAGTTTATTGCAGCCTATAAATTCTAACATAGGTATATCTGTTTATTAGTACAACAATACAATGTTATAGTAGATAGGAAAGACTATATTTAATACCAAGATTTACAGAATTTTTCAACACCAGGATGTTTTTAATACTTCCAATTACACTAAAATACGGAAGATCCAGGTGAAATTAAATGTCATGAAAAAAGATCAACATTTTCTTTGCACGCTTTTTTTTTTGTTTGTTTTGTTTTTTTGGGGGCGGGGTCTGAAAAAGAGTACTCTTTGTACACTTTGGAAAATGTTGATAATTGTGAATGACCCCTTAGATAGGTGACGTTGTAGCTCTACAAAGACACAGCACTGAAGTCTGAATTAAGGGTAAGCTGGAGTAGAGCAGAGGGAGGTCCCGGATAAGTGGAAGAAAATGGAAGGATGTTTGTACTGTATTATTTTGATGCATGCCAACGAGAATCAGTCACAATGTGCAGCACAATGTGCCACACTTTTAAGTCACAATTTATTTGTTTTTCGAATGTTATTTTCTCATATTCAATGATGCATGAACATCATTTGCAGTAACACGTTTTCATATATTTAACATCAATTGAGTTTATGTTTTTCTTCGTTGTTTGGTGTTCATAATGCACGCTGCAGCATTTAAAGTGTGATTCATTATAGAACTCAGTTTCAAATGCCTTTGTTTAGACAGTTTTTGGCATTGTCCAATAAACCAACATAAATTTAATTTGATATCTGAGTGTTTCTTAGTTTTAGATTAGTTGGTTAGTCTAATTTTTAGCACTGTGAGAATCATGTTTTTATTATTTTTTTTAGTGCCTTTAATACCATCAACCACCTCTGCTGAGTGAGAAGCTGCTCAGGATGGTGTCACCACTTCTGCTGTCTCCTGGATTGCTGACTATCTGTCAGAGAAGCCTCAGTTTCTTTAGCTGGGGGGGGGAACCCTGTCTGATGTGGTGGTTAGCAATACTGGAGCACCACAGGGGACGGTCCTGTCTCCTTTCCTGTTTACCTTGTACACCTCAGATTTCACTACAACAGCGAAACATGCCACCTGCAGGAGTTCTCTGATGACACTGCAGTGGTTGGAGCACAGGGAGCTGGCAAGCAGCTTTGTGGTCTGGTCCAGCCGAAACCACCTTCTTCTGAATATCAGCAAGACAAAGGAGATGGTGGTTGACTTCCACAGGAAAAAAGCTGCAATAAGCCCATCAACATCATGTGCGAGGAGGTGGAAACAGTGGACAGCTACAGGTAATTGGACGTCCACCTGAATGACAGACTGGACTGGAGGACTAACAGTGATGTTGTGTATAAGAAGGGGATGAGCAGACTGTTCTTTCTAAGGAAGCTCAGATCCTCTAATGTGTGCAGCAAGATGTTGGAGGTCTTCTACCAGTCTATGGTAGCGAGTGCCATCTACTCTGATGTTGTCTGCTGAGGGGGCAGCATCAGTGCCAGAGATGCAGCAGGATCAAGAAACCAATTCACAAGGCTGGAACCATCATTGGTCAGAATTTGGAGGAAAAGAGGGACAAAAGGTCACTGAACAAAGGGCTCTCCATCATGGATCACCAATCTCACCCATTCTACTCCACACTGCTGAGGCAGCAAAGCTCCTTCTCCCTCAGACTGATCCAACCTTGCTGACATAAAGAATGCGTTAGGAAATCATTCCTATTTTTCTCTATAAAACTGTATAATAACTCCTCTCTCTGTGACAGGTGAACTCACCTGTCATGCACAGCTCCACCCTCTGTCATCTGCAGAAACTCTGACACCGCCATTGTTGGCTGTGTGTCAGAAAGCAGGAGTACAGGCGGGTCATCTCGGACGTTGTGGACTGCTGTCAGCAGAACCATCTGATCCTGAACACCAGCAAGATGGAGGAGCGTGTAATTGCACCGAAGGAAACCTTCCCCTCACACACCGCTGAACATCCAGGGCTTGAGACAGTGGACTCATTTAAGTACCTGGGTGTTCACAACAATAAACTGGACTGGACGTAGAGTAACAACGCCCTGCACAGGTAGGGCCAGTGTTGACTACACCTGCTGAGGAGACTCAGGTCCTTTGGCGTGTGTGAGGCTCTACTTCGGACATTTTATGACCCTGTGGTGGCTTCTGCAGTGTTTCAGGCCACCCTGTGCTGGGAGGGGGCAGCACAGACAGAGACAGGATGAGACTGAACAAAGGGAGCCTGTTGTAACTTTAAGTTTAGTTGGACTTTGAAGGACATTTAAGTTTAATATTCCCACATGATGCACGTTACACTTTATTGGGGATTTCATATCATATTTGATTTGATTTACACAAGTGAGCAGTTATTATTTTAGATTACATCATTAATGTATGTTTGCTAATTTGACACCGCAATTGGACAGAAGTTACAGCTACATTACCACTGTATCGTGAGTTTCTGCGGCTGTTTTCTTACACAGGCTCTGCGAACCATTTAACTGTTGGCTAGACAGATTAGACACAACAGAGCCAGCTCTGTCCTAGGCTGCCCACTGGACCCCATCGAGGAGGTGAGACACAGAAAGAAGGTCAATCCCTCCCACCCCTGCACCACACTGAGCAGCTCCGTCAGCAGAAGACTCTTTCATCGCCAGTGCAGGGAGAAGCTACCACAGCTCATTCATGCCCACACCCATCAGGTTATATAATCTAACACAGAAACATCCACAGAAATGCAAGAAACCACATCACGTGTCAGTGTCCAATATTTTTGTATATTTTATTTTGCAATATTTTGTATAGTTTTGTTGTTCTATTTTGCTTAATTTTGCTGTTCTTGTTTTCAAGTGCTTGCTCATAGGGGTCGTTTGACTGTTGGGTTTTCCCTGTATTACTGTAGGGTCTTTACCTTACTTACCTTATTTATTTACATGTATTAATGCCCTGAGTTTTCCTCTGTTCTTTGCTGCGTTGTCCCTCTTAGGGAGTGTGTTTCCCTGTTCTGTGTTTCCCTGAGAATCCTAGTCTCTTGGATCTGTTTTCCTTGTTTCCTTATATTTTGCGAGTTACAGCAATAAAGCTGTGTTAACGTTAGTCTCCAGGTTCCTGCATTTGTTCCAAATCCAGCCTGCCACACTGTAAACCACGACACTGTGGGATTATTAAAGTCCTATTTTATCTCTCAACCATGCCAGTCCTTTTAGAAACAGTAAGCAAAACACCTTGCACGAACAGAAACACGATTCAAACATGTTAAAATCCATGAATTTTAGTGGACACAACTGCATTCCTGAGGTCTAAAAGAAGTCAGCAAAGACAGCATGCTAACATACAGCAGCAAAAAACCCAGAGTGATGTTAAAAATGGCCCCGGCCAAGCAATGCATGTTCAATAATAATAATAATAACAATAATAAAAACAGTGATGTATAGCGACCTAACTAAAAGAACTGTAAAGAGCTACATATAATATTGAGTATATAAACCATTTGCAGGGTGACACATTTTTTAAAATCTGAATATCAACGCAGCAAAATCCAAGTCTGACTGATTATTACAGTATTAATATTATTCTGACTTCCTGCCTCACTCCATTAGGTAAAATGTCGTAAAGCTTTAGAAGCATTACAAGAAGACAGAAATAAAATAACAGTGCAAACCCTAGAGGAGCACGGCTGCCTGAACCAGGAGTCGTGGACCTGCAGCTCTGTGCTCACGTCCTCGCGGTATGCCTGTTCTTAGCCTGGAATTTTAAAGCTATCATCCTGCTTAAAGTTGTTTTTATTATCAAAGTACTGATAATTAGATTCAGTCGCACAAACACTCAAAGTGGCCCACAGAGTGTTACAGCTGTTCTGTCAGCCTAGTCATGTTAATAGATAATCTGCATTTCATTTATACTTCCAGGCCCTGGCCTTCTTTATAAAGCCCATCTTGGGGCTCCATACAGATTTTGTTTTGGTCAGAAACTAATCAGAAGTGTCTATCTGGATAGTAAAGTTTGCCGGCCCCGTTTTGTGATGAGAAACCTTTAAAGGTGCTTTAAAATCTTGTGTCTGACGTTCATTTTATTCTCTGTGAGCTGCAAGTTGTCCTGCAGCCCATTGTTAATACCTCGTCTTGTAATAAGCACAGATGCTGAACACATTACGGTGGATCAAAGGAGCTCTTGCATCATTTGACCGCAACTCCAACGGTTCCCCAGCAACACCTACCAGGCAGCGTTGCCGTGGGTGCTGTCGTCTAGGTGACAGAGCAGCTCCAGGGTTTGGGGGTTGTGGGCGGAGTCATCAGGTGACTCATGGCTTCCTGTCTCCCAGTCAGAGGGCATCCGCCACACGGCCGCGCAGGATATCACCCTGCTGTCGTTGGCTGCAGACATACACACACACACACACACACACACACACACACACAGATAGGTTAGGGTCAGGGGATGTGTACTTGCGTTACTAATGTTGCGGGGACACTAACTTAAGTCCCCGCCCTGTAAATCAGTCATTTTAGGACATTTTAAGGTAAGCGAAGGAGCTGAATCTGTGTTCACAGAAATCAGTCCACAGGCTGTTACTTCAGGGAAGCCCTCATTTTCTTAAGTTAGGTTACAATCAGTCTACTGATTGGGAATAAAAGGGTTAAATGCATATGTTTCAGGAGGGGTAAGTAGACCAACTTTAAGCACTCCTAATGAGTGATGAGGGTCAGCATATAATGCTTTGTTTTTTATTCTATTCATCCATATGTTCTTGAGATCAGCCAGGTTGAAACTGAATCATTGCTTAATAAATGAAGCCTTTAAAGAATCATTGCTTAATAAATGAAGCCTTTAAAGATGGACACACAGAGCATTCACCCATTAATGTCCCACTACAGTGGCTTCTTGGGCAGGTTAAAATAGTCACTCCAGTAAGGATAAGGTTTGTTAGTGTGTGCATGAGATGTACAGGCGCTAATGTGACTACACTCCCTTCCTAATCCGCATAATAAACGAGTTATTTTGGCACATCCACACCAGGGCTGGAGCTGCTAATTGGAACCAGAGGAGTAAATGTAGAGTAGAGTACAGTGATACAGTAATTGGACTAAAAGTTTGCGGGTGGAGAGCAGAGGGAGAGAAAGACTTCATTTCTTTTTGGTGTACATATTGGCAGTGTGTGGGCAGGCGTTGGGCCTATTTGTCAAATTAAAAGCAGCACGGCACGAGTCCACAGACTCTTGAGTGGTTTCAGACAAGCTTGCACTCGGACTAAGTGGCCAAGCAATCATTGTGAACAAAACCTTTCCCTGCTCACATGAGAGGCAGTATGGAAGCCCTGCATTAATGCACTTAAGTGTGCTGCCTGTTGTGTTTCTATATATTTTGGTTTTGCAAGTGTCGGTGTGTGCAGCGGTGCGTAGTGGGCTGTCCACCGTCACTGTCATCTCGTGAACTCAAGCATGGAGAACTCAGCTGACAGAGAGATGGAGATGAAGGGGGAGAATAGAGACTACACCCAGTCCCAGAGCTATCTACCCCCACCTGACATGACTGTCTGCTCTGCGTGATACAAACACACCCGCTACACCTTCTATACTCGAGAGGACCTTTCTGTCCCATCGGCCTCAAAGTACATTAGTCTAGCTTTATTAATACTATAATACTATCCTTCATTTATCCAGGTGAAAGTCTCATGGAGATTACAAACCTTGTGTTTAAGAGTGACCTGACCCAGAGGGAAGCAGACATAAACATAAACGCACAAATATGACTGACATGCAGAACAAGCAAGTGATCACAACATCCCGATCAGATGCAATAAATACGGCATAAAAGATCAACGCAGCATCCGGGGCCGGGAAATGAAGCCAACACAGAGGCATTCTGTTTAAGGGCCACCCGGGGGGCGGGGCAATACCTGTGGTTACAAACAGACTTGCAGTCATGAAGAAGTCTATGAGAAAAACAAAGAGCAGCACTGGCAGAGTCCACTCCCACTAGGAACAGGTCTGGCTTATGAAACAGTAACAACTGGCCCAGGCTTAGCTAGTGGATAGACTCCCCTTCCTAGAGAAGCTGAGGACTGCTTCCTAGTGATTCTAAAGTTGGGTTTTTGTGTACCTACCATCACTGACACCAAACCCACACCAGTGGCTCCACTCCTGGTCGTCAGTTACTGCAAACATCAGGAGCAAAGCTCGACAAAGGAGGCCCCGAAGTGTTGAGCAGCTGCTACATCGAGCAGCAGTCGGTCTCCCCAGTTCCCAAACACTCACAGATGTGAGATGTGCATCACAGTGGGAAACACGTGTTCCTGTCTCGACTTTTTTTTTCTCAGTCTGCTCATGTAAATAAAAATAGTATTTCCTGTCAAAGCTGTGAGAGTGGAGGCCCGTTTCAAGTAAGGCTGTTCAGGTAGCTCCTTTAATTTTAAGCTAGGTTACGGTCACCCCAAAGCTCAGCCCAACTGCTGGTTATGAAACAGCCTCTTGTGGCCTTGGACCGTCCTGAGGGAGCAGATTCTGTGTAAATGAAGTTCAGCAAACCAAGAGACGTGAATTTGTACAATTTCCACAGAAGACGACCATGTGACCTTCAAGATTTCTGCTGCCAGAGTGAGACTTTGCAGCCAGTGCTATTATCTCTCATGTGGCTCATCATGTTCACGGATTAGTATTGATTCTATCAGAGTGTGAACATGATTTATAACTCAGCTGCTGATGTTAAACCTTTGAGGACAGAGCGGCTATGGGCTGTTAAAGACCTGCACGGGGTCATTAGATATAAGAACTGGAAATAAAAAAGCAGAGGAAGATATAATATATGCAAAAAAAGAGATAAAAGGAAAAAAGAGAAACATAAAGAGGCAGTGAATGGAGCCAAAGACAGAAGGAAACAGTAGGACTCACTTTTGTTATAGCAGGTGGTAAGCACAGTCTTATCTGCAGGACTGGCGCCGATGTGCCATATCTCCCAGCTTGGTGCAGAAGGACGTTCTTATTAATGATGTTATTCTCATCATCAAAGTCAATGATGTGGATCTGAAAGAAAAGCAGAGATGTGCTGAGGATGAGGCTGAAAAACACCCGGTGCACCTCCCTCCACTCACACCAACTGCAGTTCAAAGCTTCTCTGATTCCCCCAGAATGAAGAAGAAGAAAGTTCCCTTTTTTTTAATGTGACAGTAAACGTAATTTCAAGGCAGATGTCGCTTTGGTTCTGTTATTTTTTTTACCCCATAAACTTCACACGGCTGATTTTCATCTTGATTCGGCCTTCAAAGCAGCGATTAAGACACTTTGAGAAGTGATGTTGGATTCAGGGGAGTACGCACATGTTGGAGAAGTCACGGGAAGAGAGAGGAAACCAATAACAGCTCATCTGTTTGAGCTTTAGAGAAACAGCTCTGCTAAATAAGATGAGATGCATTATCCAGCAGAGCTTCTTTCCTTCAAGCAAAGTAGACGCTACCCCAGCTTCTTACCTGTGTGCTGCTGATGAGTTAGGGACACTGTGACAGTCATGTTTAAGAACAAACAGGAAGCTTTTCTCCCTCTCAGTGCTGGAAGACTGTAATGCTATCTTCAGTCCTAATGGACCATTCGGCAGCTGATAGAAGATCTCGAGTCAAACCATCTTGTGAATTTTGTCCTAAACTATGAACTGCATCTCTCAGATCTTCCTCAGGAGATGGAGAACATCAAGATATTGTTAAAAACATGTAATAAAAGTTTAATTTTTCCAAGCCTGTTGCCACTTTTTCACTGCTTAGAAAAGCTTCATTGTGCAGCCTGATCTTTCCTTTATTTTTTATTCATTATAAACAGACATGGAAAAAAGGCTGTGCTCAGCCTCTCTTTATTTAAACAGGCAGCAGCATTGAGCTTTCTTTATCAAGAGATATGATTTCTGATACATAAATGAAGCCTTATAAAATGCTCTTAATATGAAAATGTAGCTTCATATTTTTCACATTTGTAGGCAAAAAGTGTTTAAAGTATTTAAAGAGAACGATTTTGACCCAGAAGGAATCAGATTGTGACTTTTGGAGTGGATGTAAAATTGATTTGGCTTCAACTTTAACAGAGTTTAAATGTATTTCCGCTCTGCAGATATTATGTGGATATATCCTGTGTTTATGAAGTTATGATGGAACAAAACTGCTGGAAAAATCTTGACCAAATCTTGGCCCACCTGTACAGTCCTGTGAAAACCCAAGTCCACCCTCACTGCTTCCACAGGACCTAAGAGGGTAAGCTGCAGCCAGGCGCTGCTGATCAAATGTACTTGATTAACTGATCATCAGCAGTGTGAGCAGCTCTATAAAAGCAGAAGTGTCTGCACTTTGCTGGTCTGGAGCATTCAGGTGTGTGGACGTCCCACGTTTGGAAGAAAGCAAACTCAGCACATAAGCTGTGGGGGGATCAGAGAGCTGTGCATGAATGAATGCTGCAAACCTCAATGAGCTGAAGCTATGCTGTGAAGGAGAGTGGACCGAAACTCCTCCACAGTGATGTGACAGACTGATAAATTCACACAGGAAACCATCACTGCAACTTATTGCTGCTGAAGCTGCTGGATCGGGGGTGGACTCAGTGTTTACTGGACTGCAGAGAGCACAGTGTACTTCAAGAGTCCATAATTATGTAAATATTCATAATTTGAAGATAACATTTGACAAGCCTTCATCTAATATGCTAAAGTTGTTATAAATTTTTTAAAAATCAGCTGATTCTGGGGGTCAGGTGGAATGACCTTGATGCCTTGGTGCATCAATATTATCCACCACATTCGGGGCTTTAATGGATACAGTGGTAATGAGAAAGGCAACTGACCCCAGAAGTTTTCCATGTTCACCGTTAAATGAGAAGTGAATTCTTGCATAAAGACTATTTAACTTTGAAAGGTTTGTCCTTCAAAAGTCTGCCTTCTTTCATCAGTGTTTCTACCAGCATGCACCCCAGCTCAGCTTCCCAGTGACGGTCTCCAACAGGAGATTCGAGGAACTCGGCTCCACCTACGAGTCACAGTGCGACAGAAATGTCTTC
This sequence comes from Pterophyllum scalare, assembly GCA_024447675.2. NCBI lineage: Eukaryota > Metazoa > Chordata > Actinopteri > Cichliformes > Cichlidae > Pterophyllum > Pterophyllum scalare. Next base: position 43,701 of record JAMQGT020013391.1, read on the forward strand.
AGGTTTCCTTGAAATGGAGTGATCACGGGCTGGAGTACACTTGAAAACAATCAGCTGCTGTGAATTTTACAGCACACGACTTCAACAAACAAGCCAAACTTTTATCCATAAGAACTTAATGGAAACTCCTCCTCACTGCGCTCTTTTCATTAGATGGAAATCTATTCTAAGAGGGCCCTCGATTGAATGCAGTTCAGGGCCCACAATGCAGTAAAAAAGTGAGGGTCTCAAGGTTTGATCAGACAATTAATGGAGGTTTCTCCCATAAGAAAGACACTTACAGCACCTCGGGGGATCGTTAATGGGGTTGCACTGGACAATAACTCCTTCTCGGCACTTCCACTCCCCTCGCCTGTACTACTTTTACAGGCTGAACAAGAGGATGAAAGGAGGAGGTGTGAGGAGGAGGAGGAGTGGCAGCATCCTTCAGCCTCCTCAAAGTCAGCTCGGTGGCTATTAACCTTGAGTTGGACTGCGTCAAGCAAAAAATTATTAGGCAAAGTTATAATTTTATGGCAGTGGGGGAGCAGTACAAATAAATTCAGGCCGGCGGGACAGGGTAATTGGAGGGCCTGGTAATAGGGTCCCCCGAATGAACCTAGGTGTGAGAGGAGAGAAGTTCCAGCCCTCCTCCCCCAGGTGATTTATCCCTCGTTCTTCCAGGCCTGCAAGTGACTCACAGCCTTCAGCTGCTCGGGCAGCCAGCCCAGCACTTTTAATTATGTGCTGATGGTGGGAGGAGGAGGAGGAGGAGGAGGGCGTGGGGGGGGGGCTGGTAGAATACAGGGGGGCAAGCTGGCTTGTGGCCCCCACTCCATGGGCTCCTCCAGTAAAGCGCTTTAGCCACACAGATGACAGTAAGCAGGGCGGAGGAGTAGCGAGCGGGTGAGAGGTGCCAAGCTCGGGCGCTTTATCTCGTTAGCAGCCTTAAATGCCACGCCGACGCGCCCTCCGATCTGTCATTCCAGCGATTGGTCTCTGAGGGATTTGAGAGGTGCTCAGTGAGTTAAGAGAGACATTTCCACTCCGCATTATGCTTAATGGGAGGTGGAGAGGCCAGCGGGCTTATGGGTGCAGCAGGAGCTGTCGGGGCTGAAATGCCAATCGGAAAAATGTTTTTCATGCGAGTTCAAAGCGAACTGATGCTGGCCGAGCTACGCAGAGCAGGAAACACGATGAGCTTCATGAACAAAACGGACCAAACTGCACAATCATCGACCTCGAGAGTGAACAGTGACCCTGGCCAGGGTTTACAGAAAAGCAGGAAAATAAAGTCCAAGCTGATATTTTACAGTTTAAAAACACGGGCTGCTAATTCCTGCAAGCAACACATTTTAAATGGTAAATGGACTAGTTCTTATATAGCGCTTTTCTACTCTGAGCACTCAAAGCGCTTATACAACACATTTACATTCACCCATTCATACAAGCACTTCCATGGTAACTTCTAAGCTAAGTGCTTTTTATTATCTTAAATAAGTATCTTGCCCCAGGACACATTGGCATGCAGCCTGGAGAAGCCAGGAATCGAACCCATGACCTTCCGATCAGTGGGTGACCTGCTCTACCTCCTGAGCTACAACCACCCCATTTTAAACGAGAAATGATAATTTAGAGGCGGCTTGGAGTGTGCACGCCTGCTCATCTGTAGCCCTGCGGTGTAAATGCATAAACAGAAAGAATAAGCAGGATTATAAATACAGATAGGTTCAGCTGGAAGCCTGCGGTGCTTCCTTAAAAAAATCAGATCCAGACTATGTGGACAACTTTGCATTTTTGCATGCTTTGTTCATGCTCAGCACAGGTTATACTGGTTTAAAACGGGCCGCTGAGGAGTGACTACGCATGCATACGGTGGGGCCTGTGTTACCCGGCTCAGTGGAAGTCTGCGAGGTTGGGGGGGCGGGGGGGCACTGTAACAATAAGATTATATTAAGTTATAATTATGGTGAAGGTTAAAACCTCTTCCCTCTTTGCTGAGCAGGACAAGCGCTGCACTACGTTAAACTACAGCAGCAGTGCATGCTGGACCTGTTCCTCACAAGCACTGGCAACTTTCTTTCTTCTTCTTTCACCACCATCAAAACATAACTGGATAATAAGATTAATGCATTAATAAGATTTAAGGTTAATAGCGGACTTTGAGCCTTCCATGAATTAGTTTTTCTACCCGACCCCCCCAGAAACAGCTGATTTTTATGTACAATAACTTTGGTCTATTTAATGAAGCCATGTGAGCTTTCAAGTGCAGACTGATCTGTAGATTGTGACTCTTGGTGTGTGTAAAACTGATCTGGTTGCAGTTGTTTTTTTTTTAAACAGAGCTTAAATGTGTTTTCAGCCCTGAAACTTTCATGTGGATATCTGCTGATCTTATGAATATGAGGGCTCAAAAATAATTAAAAAGCAGCAAATTTGGAGCCACCCTGTGTACTCAGAGGGCCACAACTCTGAAAATATCTGCAGTATGAATCTAAAATTTGGCATCAGCTGATTCTGAGGGGGTCAGGTGTGAACTTTGCTCAGATTTTACTTGGACTGACACATCTAAGATCTCCCAGTCGGCCTTTAAAGCAAGCAGAAACAGGCAGGTTGATCATGACTCCAGTCTGCAGCAGGTTTAGATTTCCACTTTGCTCACGCCGGCGAGGACGACAGCGTTAGGACACGCAATAAGAAATCACACAGATCGACTGGGATGCATTGTCACCATTCCCAACGAGCTGCGTATTAGCCTCACTACACAAAACTTGGACTGAAGCGTGTCTGCGTTCGGTGCCAGACTGTTTTCACACTGAAGTCTGCCAGGAAACAGGCCCGCTCATTCAAGACAGAAATCTCTCTCCCTCTCTCTCACAGAGCTAATTATTTCTCCCCCGTTTAGAGCCAACTGCTTCTGTCATCTGTCTCCCTAATGACCTCTGCAAGATGCGCATGCATGCTCTCATTCTTCCTGCACCACACACTCACAAACACACCCACACACACTCAGAGCAGAAAACCCCACCAACAATCACACACACACACAGCAATAAGCTGATATTAATTCTAATGATAATCAGTCAACACATAATCAACAGTATCTCTGCTAACTGTAGAGCCTATAGCTCGTTGCTTCAGTGTTTGGGCTCTCAGGGGTGGACTCAGGTTAACACAGACTGACGGATGCTTGCAGGATGTCTGATCTGTGGCAGCAGCTTTGGAGGTCTTTAGAAACCACAGTTTGTGGGTCTGGACTGAGATTTGATTTCCAGCTTCTCAGATACAAAGAGTCCAAACCAGCCAAATGCTTTCACACACACACACACACACACACACACACACACACACACACACACACACACACACACACACACAATTTCATTCAGTTTCTGTGTGATATTCCACAGGTATGACCACAGGGACTGAATCCAAGCTCACTTTTTTTAGAAAGGTTTTTTTTTTTGCATTACAGCCAAAATCTGTATCCAGTTCCAGGTTGTTCGGACCACAGCCGAAGCAGAGACACCCTGAAAAGAGGCGATCCCAAATCAGCCGCGAGGTGCAATCTCTCCAGCGCGTCCTGGTTTCTGCCCAAATGCTTTTTAGCTTCCGTCTGGTCTTCGTCTCTTCTCAGTGCTCCACCATGTGGTATAAATTGTTATAACACAAAAGCACGGGCCAGCCCTATTTTCACTTCAGTTCATATCTCCCCTGCGCAATGCAAAGATGCCCAAAGTTAGTAACAGCAGTGCTGCTGGTGCTTGTGGACGGGAACAGCGGCAAAAAACAAAAACCTGAATTTTTCACTGTGACCAAAAATACAGCAGAAAGCATCCAAGTCCAGCATCCCAGGCAGGTTTGAAAAAGTGACGAAAGGCTTTTATTTTACAGGGATAAAGACACTAAAACACACCAGCATGTATCAGCTCAACAACTGATGCTTAGACATCAAGTCACCTGTTTTATTTTTGCTTCTTGGTCTGTTTCTAGCTTTGATCCGTTTGGGAGGTTTGAAACTCTTGGTAAACATAAGGATTTACAGTAAGTACCTTTAAAACTATAAATGCATTGCAAAAAAGCTAAATAATCTTTAATAATATAAAGCAAGACATTTCCTGGATATGCAATTAGGAGTAATGCAATAAAAACATGTTTTTAAACCTGTTTTTTTTTAGTGGGTTTTTCAGTAACTCAAGTTTAAATACACGTTTTGTTTTTAAAATGTCCAAAAATCTGAAATAAACCCACAGTCCTCTGTCAGGCCTCCCTGCCTTATTTACAGGAGCGCGGGTTGAGGTTATGTCTGCAATCAAAGGCTCACTGTAGGCAGGGAAAACCCTGTAAAGTCATAAATGTGGGGAAAAAATTAAGTATATTTTCCTGACGTGGGGAGAAAATGCAGCCTTTTGTTTCAGTAACCAATAAAATGATAAAAAGAGGAAATTTATTTCATCTCCAATTTTTTTCCCATCAGTTTGTGGCTTTAATCCCAAAGATTATTACAGTTTCTGTCTTGAATCTTTAGCTCTGATTTTCCTCCCATTACCCCCTCCTGCAGGCTTGTATGGGTCAGTATTTTCGGCTCTGAACCCGCGCCAGGTGACGTGAACAGGTTGCTCTCACCTGGTTGTCAAACTTCAGTGATTGCGTGCCTACGAGGAAGCGGACAGCGTCAGTCTCCGCCGTCTGCGCCGTCAGAGCCCGAGCCTGCAAGTAACGGAGTACAGAGTAACGATTACATTATAGGATTAACAAGGCGGCTCTCACACAGCTCCGCAGCGCAGCATCACCTGAAATTCGAGACCGTAAATGACGGGCGCGTCGTCCTCCATTTGCGGAAAAACGTCTCTGCGGATGAAAAGCGTCGCTAAAAACCGCCTCTGCGATCCTTTCTATTCCAAACACAACACCGCGCTACACTTCCGCGATCTCAACACTCGAAACGTACGGTTAACGTGCGTAACGACGCATGTGTAACGTTCCTGACGTTAAAATAAATACGTACAAGAAGATCCAGAATAGCAAACATGAAGCGTGTCCTCTCTGACGCGCCGTACTGCGGCTTTGCTGTGCAGCGCATGCGTGCTACAGGTGCGTCTGTCAGGTTGTAGTAAGGTAAGTAGCCGTCCTGCTTCTCTGCTTGTGCCTTCATGACTTTGTGCCTCTTTGTGCGGTGAAATGAGCGGCAGCGCAACAGCTACAGGGGATCCGTTGTATATAACCGCTGTTAGCGGCGTGTGACAGTTAGCCGTGCAGCTAACGGGGCTAATGGGGCTAACCGGCTAACGTAGCATTAGCATGACGGTGAGAAACGGGTTTACCAAGCCGGGACCGGGGTCGTGTGAACGAGACTGTCTGCTCTGTGAGCAGGGATTAAGGAGTTACCGGCTCCCTGTAGCTGGGGCGCACAGTCTGGCATTGACGGAGCTAACATACTGTGGTGGCAGGGACAGGAAGTGATGGGGTTAATGGTGACTGGGAGTCTGTGTTTCAGGTGTCTGATACACCTTCCTGAAACATTACAGGGCCCGTTTAAAGAGCTGCTTTGGAGCCAGAAACACGGACAGAAGCCAGAGCGGTGGGCCGGGCCTTACCTGCACAGATACTGCAGGTTAATCGTCGGTCTCACAAACTCAGAGGTGGTGTTACAGGCACCGAGGCCAGCGGTCATAATCAAAAGGACATATCAGGACAGGAAGAACAGTCTGGTCTTAAGCAGGTCTGAAAACGATGTAAATACAGCCTGCAATGACATTTTAGAGCGCGTCATTTATTTAACGAAAACAAAGCAGTCCAGTAAACACTGAGTCCACCCCCTGATCCAGCAGCTTCAGCAGCAATAAGTTGGATTGATGGTTTCCTGTGTGACTTTATCAGTCCGTCACATCACTGTGGAGGAGTTTTCGTCCACAGGGTAGCATCAGCTCATTGCAGCATTCATTCATGCACAGCTCTCTGTAGGTCCCCCCACAGCATTCAGTCAGGCTGGGGTCTGGACTCTGACTGGGCCATTCCAGCACCTTCATTCTTTTCTTCTTCAGCTGTTCTGTTGGAGATTTGCTGCTGTGCTTGGGATCATTGTCCTGTTGATGACCCAGTTTGGTCCAAGCTTCAGCTGTGGGACCTCACATGTGATTCTAGAATACTTTGGTATCCAGAGGAGTTCATGGTCCACTGACAGCTGGTCTGAGGGGTTTGCGCTGATGTGCTGATTTTGGTTTCCTCCAAATGTGCTGCTGTGTGTCATGGACAAACATCTCCACTTTGGTCTCGTCTGTTCCAGAGGTCCTGTGGTTTGTTTAGATGTAAACCTGAGCTGTGCAGCTATGTATTTTTAGAGAGGAGAGGCTTTCTGCTGCTCCCCTTCCGAACCAGCTAACTGAGGCCTATAGAGTCTGAGATGGGTTTTCTGCAGTTTCTGAGTGTTGCACATTCTGAACTTGGGGTGAATCTAGTGTGACGTCCACTCCTGGGAAAATTGTGGAATTGTGTTAACACACCTGAATGCTCCAGAACAACAAACTGCAGAAACTTTTGCTTTTATAGAGCTGCTCACACTGCTGATGATCATTTAATCAAGTACATTTGATCAGCAGTGCCTGGTCGCAGCTTAACTTCTTAGTTGCTATATGGGTGGACTTAGTTTTTCACAGGGCTGTATGTGAGAACGAGGCAGGCTAAGCTTGAACTTAGCTTTTCCTTCTGCCCCTCACAGCGTCCTTCACTGACAAACTTAAATTGTTTTGCTGCACTGATTAATTTTGACATATATTAAAAGTGGCTAGCAGAAAGTAGATAATTACACTGCAGCTTTTAAAAAACTCCCACAAAGGTTACATCAAAACATCCAGTTCAATCAGGAATTGTGCTGTGACTTTTGGTTGTGGTTCTTCATTCAGTTAGTAAAATACTGCCCCTTTTCCTGCCATGAGCATGGCTGCTTTGGAGCCCAGAATCTCTGACGTACTTCATCCTAAAATCATCTTTGAAAGTTTAAACTGGCCACAAAGATTTGGAAGCTTGTCGACTGAATCTGTGTTTTGTTATTTTCTACATTGTTCTGACAGTTTAAGTTTGAGGAAAATCTAGTTTTCCCATTGATGGGGATATGTTGTGGGATGGCATCACTAACACTAAGTTGTGAGCCAGGAGTTTGAGGAAAAAGTGTCTTTCCGCTTGTTTCTCGCTTGGAAGTTTTTCTCTGTAGGCATACAGAGATTTTTGTTACCCAGTGTTGCTGTCCCGTTGTGATTGGACTTTTGCACAAACTGCACCAGAACACAGATTTTGTCCACCAAATCTCCCACAGAGACCTGTAATAAAACTGAAAATCAGCTGAAAATCAGAAGCGTGGGGCAACTCCCAGCTGTGACTGCTTCCATACAGTAAAGAAGAGGGACATGAAATGAGTCCAGCTTTAAGCAGCAGCTTTATAGGAATTCCACACGGCTCTTAGATGAAGTGTTCACTTATGTGTTTGTGTGTTTTTTCACTGTGCACAGCAGAGAGATGGACAGCGGGGAGGCTCACGCCCAGCGGCCGGTCACCTTGGACATCGCTGTGGAGGAACTAAACCAGGAAGCCTCGGCTCCAGCCCCTCCTGAGCCAACCATAGACCAGACCCCGCCCACAGACGGTAGCCTGCCCCAGGAGGACAGCATCGATCTGGGTAGGGAGTTTGCTACGCCCACGCCACAGGACAGCAGTACCACGCCCTCAGAGAGCCTCATGGAGAAGCTCAATGACCAGATGATGGAGAGCGTCATGATTTCTGATTCGCCCACTAACAGTGAGGAGGACGACGTTGCTCCCATCGACACCCTTCTAGATGGTGGTGAGGAGGAGAACATGGCAGAGGAAAACCAAAAAGAGCAAAACGAGATTGGACAGAATACGACTGAGATTAAAGTTGCAGTAGAGGACCGGGAGGAAGGAGGCACACAGGAAAAACCAGAGGAGGAAGCAGCAGGCACGGTTTCACCTCAGGGTGACACACAGAGTCCATCTGACAGTTGCAGCGAGGAAGCGGCGCCACAATCCACCAAAGTGACGAAACCAAAGGACGAGCCTGTTCCTGTGTGCACCAGATTCAGCCAGGGCACCCAGCCCAAGTCTCTGGTGCCCGACGGGTTCCAGCCCACCCTCATCAAGTCGCCAAGCTTCAGCATGGGCACCAGCAGCGATGACGCCGTGACCCCCAGTAAGATGGGGGCACCCCTTGTGTGCCAGCCCAGCCCGAGCCTCAGCAAGTTCTTCACAGATAACGGACAGGCCAACCCAGCCTCCGACTTCTTCGACTCCTTCACTGCTCCCTCCTCCTTCATCTCCGTCTCCAACCCCAATGCAGAGATCCCTCCAGGCCCTGCCCGTGCACCTGAGCGCCAGCTGTCCTCAACCTCCTCCTCCATCTCTACCCCCGGAGGGCCCCTGGACTCTGGTGCTCCCACGCCGAGCTCAGTGTTTGCCCCCGCTGAACCATCCCCAAAACTCCAGCCACCTACACCCCAACCAGCATCGGCTACAGGCTCCACCCCCACCTCTGTGACAGTGGCCCCGCCCCAGCCTTTCAACCAGCTGTTTTCAGGCAATGACGACCCATTTGCGACGGCACTGAGCCTGAACGAGGTGGACAGGCGCCACGATGCCTGGCTGCCATGTGAGGAGACCAGGAAGGTGTTAATCTCCGTGGCGACGCAGCAGTACAGCCCCGCCTACTTGGAGAGCAGCAGGCTCACCATGCCGGGACTCAAGTTTGATAACCTGCAGGTAAGACGCTCGCTCAGGTGGTAAGATGATTATTAGTCACAAAGCTTGAGACAGCTTCGGCCCAAAATCAGAAAAGTTCTGAAGCTGCTCCAGATGTTAAAGCCCAGATGAAGATGAAGTATTTACCACAGAAAAACTATCAGCTGTCTCTTCTTTGAGTTTCTCCACCATCTCCTCCATGGAGTCCTGCAGCTGGTAGTCCTGGTTCTGCTTGGTATGTTAGTTCTCCACCCTCCAGAGCTGAACCAGGACCACTGTCACCAGCAGCAGTCCAACATGGAGGAGAGCAGATGTAGGGAGACAGAAGACAGGAAGGGCCTGAGCTAACTGGCTAACAGCAACTGAACTTTCAAAATAAGAGCATAGGATTTGTCCTCTTGTAGATTCATCACGCTGTTTTCTCAGATGAAAAACATCAAAATATACCTGGCTGACCCATAAACTAAAGGCTATGTGTGGGAAATGCTGCATGTTCACAAATACTACATGTTTTATTCATTAACAAGCATGATACAAGCAGGTCATTTAATATAAGAATAATTAACCTATTGCACAGACTGGGATAGAAAAATGAACATTTACTAGCAAACCTTTTGAAAGAAGGATTCAAGCTCATTTTACATTAGTCTTGTCTACTAAAATTCAGTATTGCTGACATATTTCTGCACTTTATTCTGTTTCTGTTCAGCTGCTTGTTGTGTGGCCCTTTGCTTACTGTAAAGCCAGTCTGATCCTTGGAGAGCAGATGTTGCCTACCCTGCCCTCAGCTGTAGATCCACCCGTGTTTGTTTGGCTGGAGATGGATATAGACCGGTTTAAAAGGCTGATAAAGCACATTTGTCTTTTTGCTTTTGGATGATGACAATGAATTTCTGTGTTTTCAAACAGGGTGACGCCGTGAAAGACCTGATGCTTCGTTTCCTGGGAGAGGCGGCCGCAATGAAGCGTCAGGTCCTCACCGCCAGCTCCGTGGATCAGTCCTTCAGCGGCCTCAGGCAGCTCATTGTGAGTCACTTTAGTGTCTGATTTCTAAGCGCTCACGTCCACGGTTGAGAGCATCACTCGGTGTGAAATGGAAACCTGGCATTTGCCATTAATCTGCTTTGTCTATGCATTATTTGCCAGTAGTTGTAACGGCATCAGCCGCGCAGAAGTTCCCCTCAAGGTCTGCTCTTTCACCAGCAGGTGAATTTTTCTTCACAGTGTCACATTTAGCACTTCCTTAGTCTGCATCTGCAGCCAATGAAGACCATGTGAGAGGTGGACCATCTGAGCCTGTTGGAGACATGCACACCTCTCCATTAATGTGTAGGCTTTGTCTGAATGTATTACCTGCTCAGTAGAAGTCAGGACATCAGTTTACAGTCAGCACATGAACGCCATCTTTTGTGTGTTTTTCCTGCATCTTTGTAAGTTACGTTAACCCACAAACTGCTGTACGAAGCAGCAATAACAAGAGAAGGAACAAATGTTTGGCGTAACCTGCTGCTCAGACTAATGCAGCACACGCTCACAGCAGTTCATGACGGAGTCCCTGCCTTCGATCTGCTGACTCGTGCTACTGGACATAAGTTTGTGTCCTTGAATAAGACTTTTCATCAGTTTGCTCTCATATGTACTGATTCTTTACTGTGTACACAAAATTAATATTTTGCACTTTTAAAAGGCAAAAAAAAAAGCTGGCATTGGGAGGTTGGAGGCATAGGTGAAGGAGCCATTCATTTGGCTGCTCGCGCCAGATGTTCAAGTCATACAAATCACAGATTTTCATAATTTTTAATGAACACATTGTTCATTAAAAATATGTTGCTTGGTTGAGTTTAGGCACTAAAAACTGCTCGGTTAGGTTAAAAAAGGTCACGGTTTGGTTTTAAATCCAGCGGCTGCCAATTCTTTAAATCTTTGTCGTCTTGGTTGCCGTGGTGATGCCTCTCTGCTTTGTCGAGACAAAATAGGTGCTTTTGAGGTCAAAGAGACTTTCTATTGAAATACATTACTAACAAAGTCGTGCTGACTGATGATTCGTGTCCGTGAACACAAAAAAAAGAGTGCTTTTTTTCTTGAATGCGGCCTGAATCTTAGAAGCCTCGGAGCTGCTTCAGAATGAAAAAATTTTTGGCTCCCACCAAAGGAGGTTCACCAAGACTTTGATAAACATATTTGTAACCTGAAACTTGTTCTGAAGAAACACAGACTGTTTGCCTTAATTTCATGTGGACCAGTCGTGATTATGTGCTTGCTCGCCCTTTCCAACCTTTCTTAGGCTGCTTTTTTTCCGCACACATCAGGAGTCACGTCACAAAGAGCACAAAAGACAGTTCATACCCTTCATGTGTGTCGGGTTCCCCCCCCCCATCTACTGCACTTTGAAATATTTCTGAAGGAGCAGAGATTCAGGAGAAGAGATTCAGCAGTAATGACTGAAATCTGAGTTTTGACAAAACATTAAGCACAGGTAGTTTGTTGTTTCCAGCTGAGTTTCTTCTGAGTTTGTGTATCTGCAGCAGTCACATTCCTGTGTGGTCAGATGGGTTTCAGACGTGATCTCTACATAAATTCTGTGTGAATCCACGTCAAAGTTAGTTTTTGTCCTTATGTGGAGTTTGAGTTGGAGTCTGTGTTGTGCTGGGAGCCAGTTGAGTGCACTGAGGCACTCAGAGCATAAACGTCACATCTTTTGGATTTTGGTCCTTCACATAGAATTCATTCCACAGACAGTTGAAGGCAACCAGAGTCCAGACGGCTCATTTTTTAGGTTTTACATAAAAAGCATGCTGAATGTTTAATTATGCAAAGTAAAATATCTCAGACAAGGAGAGTGAGAATGGAAAAACTTAAAAAGATTTCATGGCAAGAAGCAATTCAGCAGACCGGAGAGACTAATTTATTCATCTGTTTCACCTTCCTCGAGATCACACTGTTATTTTATCCTGGAGCTCTTTTCTCGCAGGTGCACGACACCTGAGACGGTGAGGAAAGTGCTCCTGTCTTGGCGTCACTCACAGGTTGATTGGAGGTGTCTCTGCAGCTCTCTTCCTCCCTGGTAGGACGAGATGCTGAGGAAGGCCTGCACATTACAGTTCAGCCATGAGCGTCCAGCTTGCAGTGTTGTTCTGCACTCAGAAGTGAGAAGGAAGGGTAATGGCAGTCCTTCCACTGGAGTCTCAGAGGAGCTTCTTCTGTTTGTGAAGCATTAAAGTTCGAGAAGATATGGCCCACAATCTGGATTTTCTTTTATTGCTTTTTACTTTCTATACAGATAGTCTGTATAGAACTCTGAAAAATCATTTGTTCCTTCCTAATAGAGCCTTTCAAAATCTCTTGTGAAAACTCAGATTATTTTGGAAATCAGGTTTTTAACGTTGGGTTGGAAATGGAGATCTGGAGATCCGGAGATCTCTGCGCAGACTGAGCAGCATAAGATGGATGGGTGTTGGTTTTTTTTAAAGGTTTTAATCTGATTTGCTGAACGTTGTTGTCATGTTTTATAAAAGCCTGACTGTTGTGCATAATTTCAATACTGTTTGGTCTTAAGATTAATTTACTGAGGTCTTGAAAAGCATTCATTGATATTATTAAATGGTGCAGGAACCATGGTTTTCTCTGGAACCCTGCAGCTGGAATTTGAATCAGAAAAGTTCAGGCAGCTACGACGGATAGATTTTAAACCCTTGTCTAGAAAAGAGGTCACTCTTTGCATTTGTAATTCTTGCATCAGGCAGCTGAACAGCAGCTGAAAAGATTTGTGAGCTCGTGCTATCCTGCAGGAGCTTTCTGAGAGCGCTCCCTCGCTTTCTGGAGGTAAACGAGTAAAGCGGCGCTCGGCGTCCCGCGGTGGCTGCAGCCTGTATGACCTCCTGACAGTCAGCCTGTAGAGGCGGTGATTCTGCTGAAGCTGCTGGCTGGTTTTGGTCTCAGCTGACTGAAAACAGTGAATCATTCGCCTCCTTTCTCTTCATATCCTATTTCTTCTTCTGCCAAGCATAAAAATGTGTGTCTTTCTTTGTGCCCGTGCAGTCTCACCTCATTCCCTCTCCTGCTGCCATCCATCTCTCCGTCTACCTCTCCAGCCCTCGTGCGCTCCCTCCATCATAATTTCTGACCCACAAACGACCCTGAGAGATGGTTGTTATTTAAAACATATGCACAGCAGCAGCAGTGATGGAGAGAGGAGGAAGAGGAGAGGTGGAGTGGAGAGATGGAGAGGTGGAGATCCACTCGGCTCACAAGTTCTCTTCCCCTGCTGTGCCCATGTATTATGCATAGGACTGCTGTGCATATTTCAAGGGCCTGCTGGACTTGGTGTATATATACACACACACACACAAACACACAATATGGTGCTTTCAGCCTGCAGCCAGCCGCACTATATGGTGTAGGTGAGTGTGTGAGGATCATACGCTGTCTGCTGATTGGTGTGGGTGGCTCCCTGGAGCAAGAGACGATAAAAAAGGAGAAAGACGGCGAGGCAGGAAGGTGACGCAGGCCTGCCAATGAATGACGAGCAGAGAAGGAGAGAGACGGGAGCAGCAAAGCAGGCTTCACCTGGATTCACACGTTTTACCCACAGACAGTATGAAATATGGATGTAGCCACCCTGATGTCACCCAGTGCTGCTCTAGAGGTCACTGCTTGGCTTTACCTCATAATATGAAGGCTGTTTTAGACATTAAATTATTAAAAGCTAACTGATAAAAATGTTGGTAACTTCTAAAAGGAAAAAGCAGTTATTTTTATTAGTTATCCACTCATTTATTCAAGAATAATCATTAAGTGCAAACTGGGACTGGGCGATTTATCAGAATTTAATGTCAGTTTTAATTTTAGCTTTGAAGGATTATCAAAGTCAGTTTGGACAGTTGGAGATTGGATCTCCAAGGCTGCTGGTGCATCTGGTGGGCTGTCAGGACTCTGGATGCATGTGGCTCCTACTGACTTTTCTGATTGGAGCCCCATTGGCAGAGACCTGGCCTCCAGGTGCTCACCGTAGAGCCCCTACACCAGACCTGGCTCCAGGTCGGGGCCCTGCTGTCCCTGTTTCAGGCAAGATCTGGGTTCCTAGCAGTCGTCTTCATATGGGTCTTTTGAATTATGGAATCATGTATCTGCTTTTTGTGGATGACGTGGTCCTGTTGGCTTTTTAGAGTGACGACCTCCAGCTTTCATTGGGACACTTTGCAGCTGTATCCAAGTCTGAGGCCATGGTTCTGAGCTGGAAAAGAGTGGAGTGCTCAGTCCAGATCAGGGATGAGTTGCTGCTTCAATGGGAAGAGTTCAAGTATCTTTGAGGACTTGTTCATATGTGAGGGAAGCAGGGAGCAGGAGACTGGCAGGTGGATCGGTACTGCGTCAACAGTGATGCGGACACTATACCGGCCTGTTGTGGAAAAGGTGAACCTGTCCATTTGCTGCTCAATCTATCCACGAGCTGTGGGTAGTGACCAAAAACATGAGGTTGAGGATACAAGCAGCAGAGATGAGCTTCCTCTGAGCAGTGTCTGGACTCAGCCTTAGAGATAGCGTAGTCCTTACTCCTCCACATCAAAGAGAGCCCAATTAGATGTTTCAGCATCTGAGTAGGACTCCTACTAAGCGAGGTGTTTCACGTGCAGCTCAGAGACTAACTGAGGACACCCTGCAGAGATTGCATGATTGAACAGACTGAAGTTTGGGAACGCCTTCGTCTCCCCCAGAGGAGCTGGAGGAGATGGTTGTTGAGAGGGAGGTCTGCAAAGGCCTGGCTCTTTTCATTTTTGCAGGAGAAGTCAGTGACCTTCCTTTGTTCTCAAAAGTGTTTGAGTATCACCTCATATACCAAAGGTCATGTGAATTCATGGGAATGTTCTTCTTGTGTTCTCAGAGTTGAAATATAAGCTGCATTCCACATGAGAGCTTTAGATTTTTTTATTTCTTGAATATGTAGACACAGTGACTTCAGCATGTCTTATTCTTCTTCCTCCACCTCAGCACGACTCAGTGCCACAGACCTGGAAATCCCATATAATGTGATACTCGAGAGCCTTCAAAGGAAGTTCTCTTTTTACTTTCCTCTTTTTTTCTCAGGGAGTCCAAAGGTCAGCATGAGCTACTAGGCAGCTTTCTTTCCTTCTGCTGCTGCTTCAGGTTCAGTGTCTTGCCTTTGTTCCATGAGGCAGATGATTTCCAACGCAGAGACTTGAACCTGCGGCCTCCAGCTGAAGGACGACATCTCTGCTCACTACATCCTGCTTAATAAGGAGCTTGTGTGGCGTTGCTGACATAATAATCGAGCACTGAGTCACTCTGGCTGATGAATGGATCAGACACCATCTGCCTCCTTCATCTACAATCATCTACTCGCGTTCAGATGATTTACTTACCAATAAATTATGAAATTTTCTAACTTCCAAGATCAAACAAACTCGTAGATCAAAGCTGTCGTAGGCGATGTAGCTCGCTGAGCTGGGAGGGGAGGTTAAAATTCAGAAAATGAGAAGATATGAACACACACACAGACACACACACGCTTAGGGAAGTGCAAATGTCAGAAAGCTTTAGGCCATTAAAAGTGCAGCCTGCTGAAGAGTGATGCCTTTAAAGACACCTGATCGGTCACATAGAAACAGGACGGCAGCTGAGAGGATGTGTGTCGCTGCTGCGTGTTTGTGTGAAACCTTTTGCTCGGTCGGCACTCGTCGTCGAGCTTTATTCTGCCGTGCGGCGTCCTGCGTGATGCAGAGGCCGTTGTGAGCTGGCAGAATGAGTCATGCTGCAGAGCCAGAGTGTGACTGCACCCACTGCCACTGTTCATACATACATGTGTGCAACGAGGACACAAATACACACTGAACAGACTCACAGGAGATTTGAGAAGAGTCTGCACTTCCTCTCTCTCTCTCTGTCTCTTTGCATCGGCCTCTTTCCTCTCATCTACTGAATGAGGCCATCAGTCAGTCTCTGCAGGAGAGCTGCTGTTACACCCCATTGTGCCAAATTCAGTAATCTCATTAGTTACTACTCCAACAGTTATGTTGTTACCTAAGCTCTTCAGTGATCTGCACAATGGGTGAATACAAAAGAAAAAAATAATCAAAGGTGCATTTTTTCAGTGACGCAGTCAGCTGATTTTAGGTCACGTGGAAGGGGGAATTCAGTTCAATTCAGTTTTATTTATATAGTGCCAAGTCACACTCAAGGTGCTTTATGTTGTAAGGTAAAGACCCTACAATAATTTCAGAGAAAGCACAACAATCAGAACACCCCCTGTGAGCAAACACTTGGTGACAGTGGGGAAAAAAAACTTAGTTTTAACAGGAAGAAACCTCCAGGAGGAGATTGCTGTGGAGAAGTGATACTGACATTTTTTTCATTTTTAATGCAGAAAAAGAATGTTATGGTAAAGTGCAATGACTGCAGACTAATGTAAAGGCTGCACGCAAACTAACGCAAAGAAGACAGACTAATGGAAAGACAGCTGCTGGTGCGGCGCTCACTGCTTCAGCTGCCAGTCCGAGGAAGAAAAATCATTTAGGTCAAAGTAATCCAGAAACCATCATGGATGGATGAATCTGGTCTTTGCTTTGTAAATAAGAGCTAACGGTAACTGTAGGCTTACGTGACCAAGCTTACACCCCAGGCCTAAGGACTAGTCTGCGACCCTTGGCAGGTCACCGGTCGCCAGGGAAAAAAATGTGTTCGCCGACTGGCACGAGGTCGCTGGAGTTTGGTGAGTGAAATTGGTCACAAAGAAGGTGCTGTGCAATTGATTTGGTTGCTAGCATGGAAGGCACCAACCTGTCTGCAAACACTTGTCATCTTCCATGCAGACGCGGGTAACTGCTAGTGACCAGATCAATCACAAGCAGGTTGTTGGTGCAGCACCCTCTTTGCAGCCAGCTTCACCCAAAGACAAACAGCAGCCAGTCTTATCAGAGAATACATATTTTTCCCTGGGGGGTCGCTAGTCCTTAATGTCTCAGGGACTCCCTGATGCTTAATGTGATATTCAAATGCTTTGATTCTGTGTGGCATACGAGTACTCAAAGGTGATTGGCCAGTTTTAAAGCACTATTACAGACCAACAATATTAGACACATGCTTTTAATGTGGCTGATCGGTGTAATGCCGTCCTACCAGGCAATGGTCTCTGTTTCACTGCAGAGTTGTAATAAACTGGTGTTCTCAGACCGCTGAGCTAAACTGCATTTTTACAACAGGTCCTGAGCATATGGCTGCAGCCAACATAAACAGAGCAAGGTGAAAACAACTAGCAGGAAGGTTTAAACATGCCCTTCAGCACAACAGAAGCTGACGGTGCATTACTTGGCGGCGTGGAGGTGTAACGGCGGAGGAAATGACAGCTACGTAGAAAGGTTACGATAATGACAAGTAAAGGTTAGAGCAATGATATCAAAGCCGGCTGCAGCAGCTGGGTCGCTGCAGTGATTATAGGGGTGTGTCTGTCTGACCCAGCCAAGGTGGGTTTAAAACACACACACATGCACACTCACACACACACCCTGGCCGCAGGCCCAGACAGCTTCACACTGTGGGAGGAAAGGGAGGTTAGAGTCTCCAGTGGGTCATACAGAGGGAAGGAAGTGGGAGACAGAGATGGAGGGGAGAGGAGGAGAGGATTTGGGTTGATTGCTAATGAGGGAGACAGATGAGGAGCAGCCCAGGGTGGTGCTGAGCTGGAGACTACCTCTCTGCTGACCACAGTAGGGATGAGAGAGGAGACAGAGGTCACTGTGAAGAAGAAGAGAGCCAACCGAACTGAGCCCATAGATCATCCATCCTCAGCCCTTCATTACTGCTGCAAAGGAAACGTAGACCCACAATTTAGCTTCTAGCCTATAACGTGTACTTTTAGCCAATTTTTGGTCCGATATGTGTTGATAAATGTTGTCGGAGCTAATCAAAGTGCAGCGAGGTATGAAGCTAACCAATCAACAGCATTTACGAGACATGTTTGGCTCATCTCCTGTTCAGCATCAGCTTCTTGTGCCCTCGGTGCTGTTTTTTCAGTGCATCAGTTAGGGATGCACCAGTCCAGCCTTTTCTGTTTCCAATAGTTTTGTTTTTTTATTTTAAGTCAGTATTTCCAATGCTGACCAAAATGATTAAAAAATGTCTGTCATTCATTTGATTTGCAGATTTGAGCTCAGTGTGGGAGTCTCTTAGTGTCTTTTTTCCCTGCTCTCAGGCTATAGGTGCGCCTCATCACACAGAGCAGTGCAGAGACAGCAGAAGGAGATATGATGACATGTTATGTTGCAGTGAATGCAAAAAACAACCAAGTGCTGCACCAAACTAATGCCCTCCTGTCTGCTCCCTAATGTAACGTCTCTAATGAGCAAAGGTAGACGAGTGAGTGAGGAGCTAAAGCACTGTGTCGTCTGAGTTTTTGCACTAAAACTGTTTGGAAGATACAGATAAAAGCAGTTGGTGTAGCAGTCTGAAACCTCTCCTGTTTGCTTCCTCCACGCTGCATTAGCTCTGCTGCTGTCGCCTCGATAAATAATGGGAACAACTCTGAATCTCAGTGAACAGGTCGTCACGTTGTCACCGATGCCCAATTCAGGATCAGAATTACTTTTAGTAGAAGTCCTCTTACGTCTCCTTGTACTCGTGTCTCTGCAAAGTGTGCTGATTTTCATTTTCTAAAGTTGACAAAATCAAAGTAGAATTCTGCCAAACTGGCCCGGTTTTGAGTGAAGATTTGTTAGTGTGGGCTAAAAAACATTTCCGATGCCCCTGTGCCGGCACACAAACCCAGGATTTCACACGTCACAGTTCGGGTGGTTTCCTGTGGATCTTCTCTCTCCAGTGCCTCAGGATGCACCGACAGTCTCACCCTGGGGGGCGAAAAGTGGCTCTATAAAGAAATATAGCTCATTAAACTCAAGGCAGAATAAAGTGGAATAAAATGGCTTATTCAGTGTGGTAAAACAGTGAAATTCAAGTGGCTCAGGATGAGCTAAAGCTACCAGTCACATCAGTGTACAGATCCCAGAGGAATGGCACAGATCCTTCTCAGGTCCATGACTGGACCGCTCATTCACCGCTTATTAAATACTAAAGAGTTCAGCCACTCACATACTCAGTGTACCAGGTCACTGCCAACACCGAGAAAGAAATATTTAATAAAGAAATCCTCATTTGATCACTATAATGATTAAAAAATTACAATCCTTTGAGCTTTTATGAGCTTTTAGAATTTAAAAAAAGGTTGGATTGGTTAAATATATAAGCTTCAGACTTGCTCTGCCACCTGATTCTATGAAATAAAAGGACCGGAGGATTGGCTACAAGCCCACTGTACAGAGGACTGTGATGGTCAAACACATCTGGACCAACTGGACAGAAAATACTGGATTATGTTTCTGGTTATGATAAAAGATCACAGTGTGTTGGTTCTGTGTGTTTGTGTTGTGGAGTTTTGTGTTACTGGCCATGAGACTGAGGATGTAAATGAGCAGGTTTACTCAAATCTGCCATCTATACACCTCATATTTACACTGAGAAGTTGTGTAGTTTCACCACATGAGGACTGTGTGCATTTTATTGAAGACTTGGAGTAATTAGTGACTCCACTGCAGCTTCACACTGTGCAAAGCCGTCCGGTGGGCCGGAAGTGAAGGCCTGTCAGCTATCAGCGGTACTTTGGGATGGCTCCTGTGCTCTATGACTCACTGGTGACTCAGGCTGATGCAGAACTCTTGAATGCTTCTGCAGCATCTCCGGGGGGTCACACAGTTGTTTTTGAGAACCAAACCTTCAAACGCCATCCAGCAGCATGCTCGTCCATCAGCAGCTGATTTTTTTTTAACCCCCCCCCAAGGACCATCGCTGGGATCTGGGAGCCGTCTTGGGGAGTGTCATGTGGAGTTCTGTTGAAGGCTGCGAGCTAGCTCGGTGCAGTGCGTCCCAGCGTCTCTCTGTGATGCTGTTTGAAGAGACAAAATGGCTGCTGTGTGAAGTTCAGTAACCAAATTCGACGTCCTTCAGCTTGAGGGCAGAACGTGTCCCCTGGTTCAAGTGTCTGCAGACCAACTACACAGGCATCAAAGCACAGGGAGCTGCTGCTGCCGCAACTGGGCGCTCTTTTAGCATATTACTAATGTATTTTTTTATTTCCCACACCCTCTGTGTAATCCAAAATGCAGGGGCTTAATTGAAGTAGTGCTGTAGCTCCCTGTGTTAAGCAAAGCTGGTGTGAGGAAGCCTTTTTATGTCTGACTCGCCTGGAGGCTTTTGGGTCTTGTGAGAGAACAAGTGGGCGTTCGTTTGTTCATCAGGCTTTGTTATGCCGGATTTTTTTTCAAACTCACTAAAGGATAGGCGCATTGAACTTCCGATCTTCAACACAATTAAGGAGCCTCACCCCTTTTAAACTCGCGACGAGACTAATGAGTATGTGTGTGTGTGGGGGGGGGGGGGTGAGTAAGTAGGAGTTTGGGTGAAGCATTATAATGCTGTTGAAGCCAGAGTCATTAATTTTTATGTTTAGATTTAAAGCCTCTGCCTGGATATGTAGAGATCAATACAAACTGCCACCAGAGCGCAGTTTCTTAAAGGTTATCCTCTCTGTTGTCTTTCTCTTCTTTCATTTTTGCTGTAAAGTTGGACATCTGAACATCTGGCAGTCTGTGCAGTGAAAAATTAGGCTGCACTTCCTCTAATGTCCACTCGAGGCTCCAAAATTAGTGGCAGTGGCGCAGTGGATAGGCGCTCGCCTTGCAGCCGGAGGGTTGCCGGTTCGAGCCCCTGTCCCTGCGCTGCGTTGTGTCCGTGGGCAAGACACTTAAACCGCATTGCCTAACGGTAGCGCTGGTCTCTGGCTGCATGACCGCAAATGCTCATCTCTGGATGAGTGATCTGAAACGATCATTTTGTTGTGTGCCTTGTGTGCAAAATGACAATGAGTTGAATCTAATCTAATCTAAAAAGTGAGGCAGTCCCATAGACTCCCATGTTAAACCCAGTCATAAAGGCAGGACTTCACACACCCATGAATATCATCACTTGTGCAAGTTCACTCTTGGATCAAAGAGGCTGAAAAGCTCGAATATGGATGTGAGCAGCTGCAATGAGTGCTGATAGCTGACATCAGGACCCTGTAAATGTTAGATTAGCATCTTAGCAACAGTCCAGTCTGTGATTGCTCTTTTTCCATCAGCGGGGTCAGACTGACAGAGACGACGGTGAAGCAGAGATGTTCGCCGTTATCTCACAGAGGGACGCTCACATGGCGTCTTTGATGGAAACCGACCCCGAGACCTTTCCAATCAAACCACATGACCTGTTTGGTCTCTAATCACAGCTCTTCTACAGCGTTTAGGTTAAGACCTTAAATTACAGGCTGGTGACGGTGTCAGAGCATGAAGTTACAGTTATGTAAATCCTGAGATGAAGTTTACTCTCTCAGCTTTGTGGGCTTTTCACTTTGGCTCTTTGTGGTGCACGTCTGCTCCTTTTTTACTTCTTCCCAGAAAAAACCCTGTAAAATATGCAGTGAAAACACCATAAGAGCTACAGGCAGAACAAAACCAGATAATACCATAGTTCACCTTTAAAATATTAAAATAACAGAGGCTGCTTACACAAAAACATATATTATTTAATATCAAATTGAAAACAGCCATCGAAAACAGTCGTATTATGTCAGGGTTTTAACTGATAAGATCTCTTTATTGTCATCGCACCATACAGAGACATTTTGAGCATCCTCCAAGTGCCAGAATAATAAATCCAAGATAGAAATAAGAAATATAAATAAAATAAATAAGGATCTGGTATTTACATTGACTGCAGCAGCTTCTCAATCATCTACAGACAAAAATCAATAACAACATCAGCTTCATTTACATTAAAAAAATAACAACTAATAAACTTTGTGTCACCATCAGGCAAAATTTCACTCAGCAAACTGGAGCTGAGCCTCCCAGTGAAGCGCTGCAGCCATATTATTGGTCAGATAACTGCATTCAGAAGGCTCCAACAGCACAAACATGCTCCAGAGGTCCGGTTCAGGGACTCCAGTTAGCTGAGGTGAGGCCTAGCAGGCAGCTAGCCCCTACAGCCGCCTGTGTCGCCATCCACCTGTCAGTCAAAGAGGCCAAGCCCCTAATAATGCAAACTTTCCTGACTGGGGAATTGGCTACAGAAACCAAAGCAGTTTCTGTATCAGGCTGTAAACATGTTTACTTCTGCTGGAAAGTTTTAACATGGGAGTCTATGGGGACTGACTCACTGCTGGAGCCCCTGCTGGGCTGCAGAGGAACTGCAGCATTTGCTTTAGTGTCGGCTTCTATTTCTCACGCTCCGCAAAATGAAGAGACGCTGAAAAACAACAAACCCTTCCAATATTTCGGGCCACACTAAAGGTCATTTATTTCCTGCTGCATCCTCTTTTACCTTCCTCACGCAGACACCTGTCTTCTTCTCGCACCCTGTGGCGGTGAGCGGTGTACTGTAGCATACTGCAGGATGTGTGTGAGTGTGTGTGACTGACTGCAGCTGCTTTTGGCCATCCAGGCTGCCTCCTCGTTTTCAGCTTCATTTCCTGCCCTAATGAAGATTCAGAGGCAGCGCTACGACTGGCACAGCACAGGAAGGAGTGGAAAGGAGGAAACTGATGGCGGGAGGAGAACAGAGGCAGGAGTGAGAGTCAGATGAAGGGGAAGGAGGCGAGGAGGAGAAGGAAAGTGGTGATGAATGCCGTGATAAAGAGAGTAGCCCTCTTTCTCCCGCTCTCTCCTAATTAGCTCAGTGGCTGTGATGAATGCTGCAGTGCTTAGGACCCAATCGGCGAACTGACCTTGTCATGTGTGTTGATGGGGTGGGGTGACTCTACACCCCCCCCCCTTACCTATTGTACCTCCTCCTGTGGAGGCAGATGCTGCTGATATCTGGGCACGTGTGCACTCATCCACCATGTTTTTGTGTGTGTTCTCCTGCCTTAATGGCCATCAGTGTGCACTCTTACACACACACACACCCCTGCCTCATTTGATATGTGGTCACTTTTATTCTGCAGCACTAAAAAGTCTCAGTGGTATCAGTTTAGGATGCTTATTTCAGTGCAGGGTTTTGGAGTTTCTGCAGCTGCTGCAGGAACAAAAACATCCATCTGTTCTCTTTGGTGTCCACGTGAGAAGTTGGAGATGGGATGTGTTTGAACTGATTTAACTTTTTCCTTTAAGATCTTATGGCTCATGTCACGGATGCACACTATTACTGCTTATGTTTGCGTATTTGAACAACTCCACTTCCTGCCATCTTCATCAAGCTTTTCATAAAGTAGGTGACAAGGAGGGAGCCCTCACAGGAGGTTTACTTATAATTTATCAAACATAAATGAACCGACACACACGCATCACAAAGGATTGATGCCAGGTGAGACTGAGCAGTTCGTCTGTGCCAGCTTTTATAGGCTGGCAGGTCCAGGTGAGCTGCATTAGCTGACCATCCTCCCGTGTCTGCTAATTATCAGTAATGGCAGGCCAGGACTTCTTTGAGATAGTCGTCACGAGCCGTTCTTGTCCTTGTGATGAGTGCTCTTTGTCCTGGGCCTGAACTGCATTAAATTATGTCTGCGTGTTCTTTCAGTCATAATAACATGTTGGTTCATCTCCCTCAGTTTCCTCCCAAACAGCTGGTCTTTCTCTTTTCTCTCCATGCCCTCACACGTGCACACTTTTTTGTATAACAGTGATTGATTGTTGTGATTGAGTTGTTTTTCACATTATAATGTTATTAAATATGACTCATTTTCATTTAATCAGCAAACTAAATTATGCCAAAGTTTTGCGACTCTGTCCAGTAAAGGCGACCTCTGACGGCGATGCCTCAGTATTTCTGACGTCTCGTGTCTCACCTCCCCTGCAGAGCAGTAAGAACTGGCGGGCCGCGGTGGATCTGACGGGCCGAATGCTGACAGTTCACGGTCAGGGATACGGCAAGGCTGGCCAGCCGACCTCCCACACCACAGACTCACTGCAGGTAGGATGCCGTGGACTCCGTCCGGCCGTCTCGTATCGTTTATTTTTGATAGCTTGAATCTCGTGTTCGGGTGACAGATGTTGAATCTGTCGTCTCTGCAGACAGAAGTCTGAGATATTTTTGTTGTTTGCTTTGCCTTCATCTCATAAGTTTTACTGGCATGTTTTCCCCATGTGTTTGTGGAGCTCCATCCAGAAGATGGATGGCTGCATGAGCTCATTAAGAGGCCACCCCTGTGCTCAGCTCTGTGAATGAGACTCTAAATTAATTAGCCATGGCGGTGCCTCATGCCACATATCACAGATAGTTTTATGTTCTTAAACATCCTGGCACACTTTTGAAGTCCAGGATTTAAAGCACTTTTGTTCCAATGGTTTCTCATATGTCATATCCTGCTTTATTAAAGTGTTTGTCTTCTCCTCACTTCCTGTTCCAGTGGTGGATGTGCATATTAAACATGGCCGTAGTTTCTATTAATGAGGTCAGTGTGTGTGCAGTAAACCCTGAGAGCCAATAGCTCAGGCTGCACACTGCTCAATTTGTCACAGTTTTTTCTGTTCATGGATCTATATAATGTGGTAAAGGGGGGATAGCCCCACCCGCCTGCTGTTCAGACTTTCTGTAGCCAATCTGAAGAAAGTTTTCTTAGCGAGGGGAGGGGCTAAAATGACTTGTTTCACACAGAGGATGAACTGAGGAGCTGTACCGAGACTCAGTTTAAGAAAGAGAAGGATTATTTTGAGCTGTGAATCATGCAGAGCTGCTCCAGTTGAGAGGGCAGATATTTCCAACACTGGGTTACTCACACTGAAACGATCTGAAACTGCACTACAGACCAGAGGAAACATGCACTTTTTTGGTGAATGGTCCCTTTAAAACTAAGTTTTCAAAACTCCCTGAATAAAAATGGACACATATGCACTCGAGCACAAATCCAAAGGTCATTGCATCCTCAGCTGGCTTCATCTTGAGGCCTCCGGTTCTTCCTGAAGTCTTTAAGTTCTGTAAACAGTTGACCTCGTGCCACCACACGAACTCCACCACACTGCCTCAGACGGGTCGAGAGAGAGCAGCAGTGTCTGCAGGGGTTACACATGCTGCTCGTGACCTTCTGCATCTTTCTGTGATGTTGCTGCCTCACAGGGAGGCAGTCCATCTTCAACTCCACCAGCTCCGGATGCAGCGTGAGCCCTGGTTTCTGTCAAACAGCTGTGAGAATATGATGCCCTCCAGATGTGATACAGTACAGCAGCTGCCATTTAGACTGCAGCCTGAAGAGCTTGACTAGCTGATGGATTATTTTTGATGATTATTTCTTACCTGCGGCAAATGAATAAGAGGCTAAAAAGACAAATAGTGTTTCATTCCGCCTGTTCAGCTCCTGCAGCCTGAGGTGGAAAAGTTGGTGTGTCGATCAAGTAAAATGCAAAGTTTTTCAGTTTTTTTTTCCCCCACTTCCAATAATTTGGCTTCATCTATCTGCTCACACCTTAGTGTGCCAATACCAGAGTTAAACTAATATACTGTATTCCTATAGCCATATTCTACTGTGTAGAAGAAACTCTGCATAAACTGTATAATCATCCAGGCCTATCATGGATAAAGCTGGGTATCATCTGCATAGCAATGAAATGTCTGCAGTTTTTTTGTAATAATACTGCCTAAGGGAAGCATGTATAATGTAAAAAGTACTGGACCTAGCACAGAACCCTGTGGAACTCCATGACCAACTTTGGTGTGTGAAGAGACTCCTTTACTAGTTACCAAATGAAAGCATTTCTTATTTCTTAACCGAAAAAAAAAATATATAAATTTAATTAAACATTGCATTAATTATATTGATTAATGAATGTCAGAAAAGCTGCAAAGCAGACATGAATGTGGACTTTGTGTACAACACTGCAACACACGTTGGATTTTGTTGAATATGTGACATAGTTTACCAACTGTGTGTGTGTGTGTGTGTGTGTGTGTGTGTTTGTTGCAGTTGTGGTTTGTGCGGCTGGCTTTGCTCACCAAACTGGGCCTTTTCCAAAATGCTGAGCTAGAGTTTGAACCCTTCGGGAACCTGGATCAGCCAGACCTCTACTATGAGTACTACCCCACCGTGTACCCAGGCAGGAAAGGTATGGTCTCTGTCACTCACACACACTCACTCACTCAGCCTGTTATCTGGACTCAGTATTATCGTCACTGATATCACAGATGTTCCTGGTGAACGTTTTCTGGGTCACATGAATAAAAAGATCTGGCTAGTTGATGAGTTTAAAAAGTCAGTCAAAATAAAGGAATTAATTTCCCTTTCTGTCTGGAAAACAGAAATCTTTATTTAAAAAATGTTTTAATCCTGTCAACACAACTCGAATATGCAAATTTATGATACTGGGTCATGAAATAACAGCTGCAGAACCGATGTGCCCATCACACAGACATCAGGTGCTGGTGTTTACCTGATGGCAGCCAACAAGGTAAATATCACCTGATGCTGATATTCAGCCTGGAAACTATTGCGTTATATCTGCTTCTGTTATTGACCACAGATCAGAGACTTGAGCAGAGACTCCTGCTTGTTGCAGTCATGCATGTCTTCGGCCTCTTCATATTTCGCGTGTCCATAAGCTGCTCTGTGAGCCCACTGAAGGCTGAACAGTGGTATTCACGAAGGCACTGAGAGGCTGCTCTGTGAGTGCTGAATGTGTTATTAGGCTTCTCTCCGAAAGGATTTTGCATTTTACCCACATTTTTTTAAGGATGCACAAGCATACCCACCACTGTCCTATTAAATATTCAGAGGAAAGTTTGTGCCAGGAGCTTGATATCAGCCTGTATCGTCGAGAAGCTCCAACAACTCTACTTGTCTCCAGCAGCTCTTTGGTTTTGTTTTTCCTCTTTTTACACTGCATGAATTGCTCTCTAATGTATTCCCATTACTTTGGATCTGCTTTGCCCCTCGGGCTACCACAGTGTGAAGGCAGCACACACACACACACACACACCACACACTCTTACATAAAAAAAACACTTGAAGCTACGCTGCACAGCTCTCTGAAGAGAGCACCGATTGACTTTCCATTGCTCAATATTAAACGCTTTGTGCCCTGCTAAGGTGCTCACAGACAAACTGGCATGAGTTGTGTAGCCTGGCATCACAAGTCGAACAATTCTCCAACCCAGCGCTTGCATCGATTATCTATTACCCATGATCACACTCTTTGAAGGCCTTAAGAGACGACTGGTCCATGCAGCATCGAGTAAGCACTCGGTTGAGGAACAGAGTTGGTCTGTTAGTTACGAGCATGAGATGCTGAGTCCAGTTTGGGCTGAAAAACATTAGAACTTGCAGGCAGCTACTGCAACGCCTCCTGAGGGAATCTGAAGAGCTGAGACGGGTCAGTCCAAAGGAGCCTGAAAACTCCCACCTCACCCCCTCGCGAGCAGCTGATTTTGTTTTTTTCTCTACAATAACGCCAGTACAAGTTTTACCTTCATACTATTCATATTTTCAGAGTTACAGACGGGCGGGTCCAAGTTTGGAGCTGTTTAATTTGTTGTTTGATCTTTTTCTGATATTTTACTGGAAATTTCAAATCAAACAAGTGGATTCTGGGTAAATTTTCAGGGCACATAGTGTGGGATAGGTGACTGCTCAGGACATGTAGCAACATGATGCATTTGAAATTTAGAGCTCTCACGACATCAGGCATTCACTTAAGGCTTTTATTGCGGAACACTGAGGTATAGATAGGATATGTTTTTATCCAGTTTTATTCAGTTAATGTCTTTGAGTCAGTTACTCCAGCTGTTATCGCAGGCTCAGTTTTTCAGTGACTACCTGTTCTTATTTAATACCTCTAGTTTTCAGCATTTCCTCAGCGTCTTCAGTGGTAGCGAGGAAGACTCTGACTTCCCCTCAATGTCTTGAAAGTGCTCCAATGGTCATGTTGGCATGTCCACGGTTTTACTTTACTTCTGAACACAAATCCACCAGTTGAGATCATTCTGTATATCTGGATCCCACAGCATTAGCATTTTAGCAGCTGCCATGTTGGTTTTTTGTTTCCAGAAGCCACCATATTTGGACAGGAGGGCATGGCACAGCAGCCATATTATTGATCAGATAATTGCATTCAAAATGCTCCAAAAGGCTCCAATAGCACAAACACGCTCCAGAGTCCCTGAACTGGACCTCACCTTAGCTGAGGTGAAGCCTAGCAGACAGCTAGCAGCTACAGCCGCCTGTGTTGCCATCTGCCTGTCAGTCAAAGAGGCCACGCCCCTAATAATGCAAACTTTCCTGAATGGGGAAATGATCTGCAGAGATCAAAGCAGTTTCTGTATCAGGCTATAAACATGTTTATTTCTAATGGAAGGTTTTAACATGGGAGTCTATGAGGACTGACTGTGGTGCCTCTGCTGAACGGCAGAGGAACTGCAGCTTTTGGTTTCCTTTTTTTGGCTCTTTGCTCCATGGTGCTGCTCATATTTCCTTCATTATGAAGGATGCTAATGTTACTAATGACGGTAAAAGCCATAAATTAAATCTGATGAAAATGACTGACACCCTGGAGAGAAAGAATAATGAATCATTCAGAGTCAGCGAGGTCCCGTCACCATGAAGATAAAACCCTGTAACACAGGGAGGGAGAGTGTTCGTGTTCAAGCAGATAGACGAGAAGAGATGGAAGGTGAGATAGAGAGACGGGCAGAGGCAGCAGCCAGAGATGGACCAGCGAGTTTCACATCTGATGGCAATATCAAAGAGCCCCTGATCAAAGCCCGGGGACTCACCTGAATATAGGCTCTTCCTCAGGGGTGTGTGTGTGAGTGTGTCAGTGTGTGAGTGTGTGAGAGGTGATGTGAGTGATGTCGAGGCAGAGAGATGAGTGATGGAGCTGAGCAGCACACAGAGAGAGAGAGCGAGATGAGAGGGTTTAATAAGCAGCCATACGTAGCTCAATGCCATCTGTAGGTTCCTGCCTCCAGGGCTGTGTGCAGTCTGTGTGTGGGTGGATGGCTTTATATTCTCATCTTTCTCTCTGTTTTTTTTTCCTCCCTCTCTCCTTCCTGCTATGTCCTCATCCCACCTTGTTTCTTATTTCCTCCTCCCTCCCATCCAGGCTCCATGGTACCGTTCTCCATGCGCCTGCTGCACGCTGAGCTTCCACAGTACCTGGCTAAGCCCCAGGAGGCTCTGGACCGTCTGCACCATCTCAAAACCGTCTGCCTCACCGTTAGTATGCGCACACACACACACACACACACACACACACACACAGAGCCTCTGGATGAACGTACAGGTATGCACAACACTCGGTAGTATTCACACAATAAAGCCAAACACCCACGCATAAACACATTAGCCGTACAAATCCTTAAGCCCACCTGTGTAAACACACAAATGTGGTGGGATTTTAGAGTTATTGAATACGCAGATTGTAACACACAAAGCTCTGAGTGCTGGCACTGAACCAGATCACCCCCCCCCCAACCCTGAAGTTTTAAACCCCCTCCCCGCTTCCCTTTCTTAACAGATTCTGGAGAACTTGGAAACGGGCTCGGCCGAGGACGGCAGCATGATCACCTTAACACAGGAGAATAGGCAAGGTAGGCTCACTCAGAGCTGGCCGCAGTCCCAGAATGCATCACACTGTGGGAGGAGAGTGAGGTCACAGGCCCCCACGGGTAACACACACACATACACCTGGTGCAGGACTGCAGCATCGCTCAGCCTCTCAAACACACCAATGCAGCGCACTGAAAATGTTTAGCACCTCGCTGCTTTTTCTACCTGCACTGAATACCAAACGGCTTCTCCAGCCCCGCACGCCGAGCAGATCAATACGGATCAATCCCAGCCAATCCACTCACATCTGCACAGGCGTGCATGGGAAATGGGCAGAAACCTGCACCAGTAAGTCACCACGTTTTATGTAGATGTGCCCACGTCCCCTGATGTCTGCTCTCATGTGTTTGAGGGCCTTGCAGGAACTTTTCCAGCATGTTTACCAGTTTAAACATGAAGAGCTCCGTGTGCAGAGACAGACGTGTTTTTGAAAGTAGTCGCCACATCCTCTGTCTCTCCACTCCCCGCCCACGCAGACAGTCGACAGTCAAGTCAATAACACCGGGCCTCGCCTTCACACATCAGGCCCCTGCTGAGTGATTAGCTCTTCTCCCCAACACACACACACACACACACAAACACACACACACACACAATGAATAGTAATAGGCACAGGAGCTGTTCCACACTGTGCCGCAGTGTCTTCACCTTAAAATAAACCTCGCTGTCGGGGGTGGGGGGGGGCGTTACAGGGATGCCAAAAAAAATCTTTCTCTCCTCTTCCTGTTACAGCGTCTCTAAAGCTGTGGAGGTCTCGCCTCAGCCGGGTCATGTACTCCATGGCCAACTGCCTGCTGCTGATGAAGGTAGGTGTGTGTGTGTGTGTGTGTGTGTGTGTGTGTGTGTGTGTGTGTGTGTGTGTGTGTCAGAGATCTCTGATGCCAGCCTGGTGGAGGATTCACAGTGAAATCCCCCCAGACTGACCACTAATTGGATTCTTGGTCAGTGAAAGAGCGCATGGACGTGAGAGGATGGGGTGTGAGTTCACATCAGTCTCTGCACAGAAACACAGTGCCATCTAGTGGTCACAGTTCAGATTATGACTGCTCAGTTTGAATTTCAATATGTAAAGGTTAACACTTAATAATAATCATCTTTGTTTTGTTTAAATTCACATGTATTGTGAAATTATAATGAGGTCTAACAATCAAAGCCGGCAGTGACAGACATGAAAAACACAAACATCAGCATCACAAAAGATTTATTTACAAGGGCGCCAAATACACCGCGCTGTACATAAAGTAAAATCCATTCATCTGACATTATATTTGTATATGTAGACATCTTTCTGTATGCGGTGAGGTCCATGCTTCCTCTTTCGCCTGCTCATTTAAGGGGCGCCACACCAGATCATCTGCCTCCATCTGTGTGATTGGAGTGCAGATTTGCAGATTTTCAGCTTTAATTTACTGACATTTTTATAGTCTTCCATTGTCACAGGCTCAGAGGTGATTGAACAGGCTAATATGATTTTGAATTTGAGGATTGTTTTTAATACTTGGAGGAAAATCATTATAATGTAAGGTAAAGACCCTACAATAATTACAGAGAAAACCCCAACAATCAAAACAACCCCCTATGAGCAAGCATTTGGTGACAGTGGAAAGGGAAAAACTCCCTTTTAACAGGAAGAAACCTCCGGCAGAACCAGGCTCAGGGAGGGGCAGCCATCTGTACCAGGACTAGTTGGGGCTGAGGGGGAGAGCGACAGGACAAAAAAGTTTCTCTCCTTCTCCACACTCTTCTCTGCTACGTCTTCATCCTGATTTCATCCGTCCAAAGCATTTCACAGACCTGTGCAGGCTCTTTGAGATGTTCTGAGTCTCATCTGTCCTTCCTGTTCCTGAGTGTAACCAGTGGTTTGCATCTTGTTGTAAACTCTCTGCTGATTGTAGACTCTTGTATTCTCTGTATTTATTGATTTTTTTTTTTTAAACCTAAATTTTAAAAAGCGTGTACATCCGTCTCTGTAGCTTGTTTCCAGCACACACTCTCCCCTCTCTGACCTCTCTGTCACCCACTCAGCACTCCAGCCACCATGTGAGCGGTGTGAAGGTGGATGGAGGGTCACTCTGCCTGCTAATATTCCATATGTTTGATTAATGCTCTCTCTCTCTCTCCACGCCTAAACTCTGCTCTTTCCTTACCCTGCTCGCCTTCCACCTGTCTTCACCTCCCACTGTTTACCTCCCTCATTTCTAACCCGTCTTTCACTCTTTTATTTTTCTCTTTAATCTCTCTCTCTCTATTTGTCCTCAGGACTATGTTCTGGCAGTTGAGACCTATCACTCCATCATCCAGTATGAACCCCAGCAGAGTGTGCAGCTGCTCAGCAGCATAGGACGCATCTTCCTGCAGGTCTGCTCATTAACAGACAGATGAATGGAGATTATCACACAACCCTGTTTCTGAAACAATGCAGCAATCATTTCAGGCATTAATTTTTTTAAAACAGTCCAAATGCAGCATTTTTAAATGCTAGGACTGAGGAGTTGGATCTTTTTTTCCCCCTTTGGGGGGTGGGGGGTGGGGTCAAAAAAGTTGAGACAGGGCAACAAATGATTGGAAAAATGCTTAAACACTAACGAGGTGAATCAGTGAGGTGAGTGTAAGAAGATCCTCTCAGAGGTACTCTGTCATCTGATGAACAGACTCAGAGGAATGTGAGCACACAGGGAGCAGGTGCAGAGCTGCTGGATGCTGGTGAAGTTCAGACATCACAATGCAGTGATCTCTCAGGTGGAGATCACTGCATGGGCTCAGGAACAAGTCTGAGAACCATCAGCAGAGATCGCAGCTCATCACTGCATCCACACAGGAAGCTCCGACTCCACCAGAACCAACCGAGGAACAAGATCCAGAAGCACCCCCACCTCCTCTGAGCTCATGTCAGACGGACTGAGGCTGGGTGGAAACTGTTTTGCGCTCTGACCAATCAGAGCCTGAGATCCTCTAGGCTAAAGAGAAGAGGAACCATCCAGCTGGTTATCAGCTCACAGTTCAAAACAGCATCCCTAAAGGTATGGGGAGGGGGGCACTAGTGCTGAAGACAGAGGTAACCAGGACAACTGTGAAGGCCTATTTGATGCTGAACCATATCTCAAGGTTTAGGAGCAACATCTGCTGCCATCCAGATGCCGTCTGTTTCAGGGAAGCTTTCTTATTCCAGCAGAGCTCGTCCTCCAGCAGCACGGCTCCATAACTGACCTGAATACAGCACATCACCAACTGGAACATCTGGAGCTTCGTGAAGCCAGAAACCCCACCACACCAGGAGTTAGAGAGGAAGCATCATTGAATTCAGAGCCGGAAGAGTTTTTACATCAGCCCGGCAGAGCCCCACCTGCACAGCATATTTTAGATTTTCACCTTCAAAGGCCTCAGATTCACTGTCACAGGGCGCATTGTGTTCTCAGCAGCAGTGTAAAGGTTTTGTCATGAAATCTAACCCGTTACACACACGCGCACACACACACACACACACACACAGGTCAGTGGCTAACATGCTGCTGCTGTTTGTTCTCGGACAGATCGGAGACGTTAAAACAGCAGAGAGGTACTTCCAGGAGGTGGAGAAAGCCTGCCAGATGAAGGCCAGCCAGCAGACTCTCACCACATGCGTGTTGATGAACAGGTGTGTGTGTGTGTGTGTGTGTGTGTGTGTCATTTAGCACCTCATGTAGTGTGTGAACTTCACCCACTTGGTGGACGTGGGGCTTTCTTCAGGACTTTTCACAGGTTCGTGTTTCCCTCAGCATGCGAGTTTGAACAGGAGGTCACACGTCAGTGGCGCCGGCCCGAGGTGACGACCTAACTCCCTCACACTGAGGACTGATGCTCACTTCAAAACAAGAAGTGCAGACCTGATATAAGTCTGAGATTCAGTATTTATATTTGCAGCATGTCTTTGATTTCCTGGGCTGGTCTGTTTAAGTCTATTGAAAAGGATCATCTCCAGTTTTTAAAATCGCTGCTGTCCATTTATTGATTTACAGTCGTAACGTGAGCTGAAAAAAAACTCCAGTTTACAGGTAGAGGAAAATGATGGCCCGCAGTCATATTTGTTGTTACCGCCGGTGAGCTCACATTTATTTTTATTAGGATTTAGTTACATGACCTACAAAAGCCACACAGACCCTTTAAAGCGGCAGCAGGCTGGTTAAACGTATAGAGCTGCACCTTTAGATAATCGAAGACTAAGCCTTCTGAGAGAAGTACAGCGGTGTGCAGCAGCGGTCGGTTCAGCTCCTCTTCAGGCGGCGTGTTGGTCCTCGCTCTGTCTGCAGCTGGGAAAAGTGTCTGGAAATGTTTTGCAGGTTTGAACAGTTTGCAGCTAAAATGTGTGCGTTCTGTTTTCAGGGCCTTCGTCTACCTCAGTCAGAACAACTACGCTGAAGCGCACGCCGCCTTCATCGACGTGTTGAAGATCGACCCAAAGAACCCCGTGGTACGTACGACCCCCGGCCTCCAAATGCATTTGTGGTGTTTACCCTGCAGGAGCTTCAACCTCAGTATTCAAACATGCAGTCAGCCGACGAGCTCCTCATTGGTCACATACCGACGACCTGCTGCAGGACGGCCCGCGCTCTGGTCACAAACGTTAGTTAAATTGCTGATCAGCAGTGTTTTAGAAGTGATTATGGTTGATAAAAGTAAGAAATGGCTGAGTCCTTCACTGTCATACAAGTGCAGACACTGAGTTTTATTTAAAATGAGAAATACTTTATTAATCCCAGATTTGGGAAATTCTTAAAATTAAAAATGAAGGTAAACACAGAAAACATTGAATGGCTGAAATAAGCAGAATGGAGCTCACTAAAATCAAATATGAGTGTATATATAGTTTTGTAATTTAACAAACGATGGAGTTAAAAATGACTCACTTCCTGTTTTTGATCATGAACTCGAGTCTTAACAAGTAAAAAATCATCAGTTTCACATTTCAAACTGTGACTGAAACCAAAAACATAATTACAGCTTCGCCTTTCAGTATGATAGAGCTGTTTAAATCAACTGAATGTATGAGTAAAGAAATCCTCGTGCATATGTTTGATGAAACATCGGTTCTGATGCCCTGACAGTGACAGACTAACTGATCAATAATTAAACAACAGTAAAATGAACATGTAAAATCATCTCCCACCAGTGATGGTGGAAGAAATAAGTTATCTTTATTACCTGATGGTTGGTAAATATTATCAGATAAGTGTAGCAGCCATGTGTGGATGATGCTGATCACTCTGTGATATTTGAGCTGCAGTAATGTTATTATGAAGTGCTGCCAGCAGAGGGCGCCAAACAACCACAGACACCTTTACAGTCTGTCTTACCGAAAAGGTTCCTGTAGGAACTGTTCTCTTTGGACTGTCCATCTCTGCATCCTCCAGCCGTATCTCTCCACAGGAGGAAGTGAGTGTCTACCTAGGCTCATGTGACAGGAAGTAAGCATCAGTGGTGTTAGCCAGGTCGTGGATGTAGACAGTAGAAACAAAACACCCCCTACATGAACCACATCTCAGGCACACAAAGCCCCACCCACCTGCCGCTCAGAGCTTCTGTTTGTGAGGAGCAGCCAGTGAGGTGGAGAGAGAGGTGGCCCAGTGTGAGAGACAGGGGGATTATTCTGAGCTGTGAATCATGCAGAGCTGCTCTGGGAGAGTCCAGGAATAACAGCCTGAACAGACTTTCTGACACCGCTGATGTTCATGGTTAAAGTCTCGTCTTCCTCCCTGTTTGCAGGCCAACAACAATGCAGCGGTGTGCCTGCTCTACCTGGGCCGGCTGAAGGAGTCGCTGGGCCAGCTGGAGGGCCTGGTGCAGCAGGACCCGGCGCAGTACCTCCATGAGAGCGTCCTTTTCAACCTGACCACCATGTACGAGCTGGAGTCGTCCCGCAGCACGCAGAAGAAGCAGGCGCTGCTGGAGGCTGTCGCCTGCCGGGAGGGCGACAGCTTCAACACGCAGTGCCTCAAACTGGTCTGAGAGGAAGAGGAAGGAGCTCCTCTTCATCTAGAAGACCGATGGATGCAAAATCATCATCCACACAACCCACAGGAACAAAAGCTAAAAGTCCAGAAAGTCCTGCAGAGTTCATGCTGGTTCAGTCTCAGAGTAAAAGGAGAGTTTGACACTTTGTGTTCTTATGTACATGTCTGACTCCAGATCTGCAGAACCTGAGAAATGTTCACGCTCCATTCGCTTTCCCTCAGAGGAGCCACACCCTCTGTACTTCAAGGTCCTGTAGCCCCGAAAATATTCATAGTGTGCAGGTAAAACTTTACATGGCCTCGTTGGTTATACTGAAGCTATTATTTAAAAAAAAAAAAACAGCTGATTCTGAGCTGACCCCTCCGATTTTCATCATCAGCAACACGACAGGTTAAAGGTGTCAGTCTTTGCCCACAAAATCTTCCTGCTCATTAAACATGTAGAAAAAATGAATATGTGAATATGCAGAATCTGCAGGATGGTTAGAAGTTCTTTGGTTTCCATTTGTAGTCCTAACTTTTAACTGGACTACAAATTGGCCAATCATGTTTGAGCAGGGGCGTGTATGTGTGTGGGCATGCGTGCACGAGTGTGGACGAGTGTGGAGGGTAAAGGAAGGAAGAGATTTACTAAAATGCAGACGTCACACCCCCTCCCAGGTTTTTAGAGGAAGGAGGGTGTGAAGAATTTTCAAAATAAAAGCCCCAGCACAGAGAAAACATGAAGCCATGCAGAACAAAAACCCACATCAGTGTTTTCCTGATCAGATTTTCCTGGTGCAGAAGAGCCTTCAACAGGGGGACAGCTTCATATTTGTTACATTTTTTTCCTCAAAACAGCAGGAAGTGCACCTGTACGAACCCCTCCCTGCTCGCTGTGGCTTGATGATGGGAGGGATTTCAGCTGAAACACTGATAAACAGCTTGCCTTTTAATTTGTAGTGAAGTCTGAGACCGTGTTTTATTTTGTAAGGAGCAAACTGACACTACAGGTGGGTTACAGGACTTTGCGGCTCATTGCCTGGAGCTTCATGCACTCTGCAGACCGTAACAGCTTCATTAACTCAAGCAGGAAATCAAAAAAGCCCTCAGATTGCATCGGGTCTGTCCACTAAATGAAAATGTAAAGTGAAACGTGTACATATCATACGCAGGTTTGAATGATTTCAGCAGAAATTATTGATGTGTTTACTGATCATATTTATGTATATGAAATAAATTTTTTGTTTTATCTGAAAGAGCTTCATGTCGGTCTTTGTGTCAGCCCTCGGCCATGGCCGCCTCGCAGGCTACGGCCCCCCCCCCCCCCAACGGGTGGATGGATGGAAGAGTCACTCATTTTGTGTATTTAAATGGAAAGAAATGAGAAGAGCAGCAGCTTTGTTTTTAACCTTTAATCTGTCAGTGAAGAAGAAATTAGCCAAGTCTCATTTCAGAGAATAAGGCACTAATGAGCTCATCCTGATTTCTGACCAATCAGAGATCCTGATGCTGTACCTGAGAGCTGCTTTCTGACATGAAGGTAACTCCAGCTCTACTTTGGATGCTCCCGGGAAGTTCTCAGTGCATCATTCTCACCTGTCAGTACTCAGCCACAACATTAAAACCACCCGTGCAGGTCCCCAGAACTGCTCCACCCTCTCACTGCAGGAACCTAGGACCAGTGGGTGGAGCCTCCTGGTTTCTTCCTCCTAATCCACATTCGGGTCTCCGGGGAAGCAGTTTAAGCAGATTCCTGACCTCCGATCCAGACTCCTGGATGCTGAAGTGTCTTCTTTCACATGGCCAGCAGGGGGTAACTACCCTCCCTGCATTACCTGATAACACGATGGTTCGATGGTCTAATTTTGAGTCATGTGAAAAATGTGAGGTTGATTTAGTAAAACTGGTCGTCCTAAGAGTCAGAAGTCGGGATGAGCTCCCTGGCTCATGAGTGGCTCACAGATTGGCCCCTCGCTCATCTCAAGGCTTCATAACACGACTTTGACCCACGGGTGATGTCAGGGTGGTGGTACTCTGGTTTTAATGTTGTCCTGATTGTGCAGGTTCTGTAGGTAAAGTTTAAGCCGGATTGTTCATCACAGTAAAAACTAATATTTCTCTCTAAGAAGTAGGAATGTAAATTAAACATGACGACTAATACTATAGTGCTACATCATTTACTCATCATCCACATTAGCTTTCTCTGCTCTGATTGGACAGTCTTTTCCTCAGAGGCTCTGACTGAGGTGGGAACGGTGTCCGTGTTGCCTTCAGGATCCCTGAAGGGATGCCACATACTTCTGACGGATGTCAAAGTCGTCAGCGGGGCGGTTGTAAGCCTTCCACACCGGCTCGCCCACAAACAGCCGCATGGCCTTGGTGTAGTTCTGTGGAAAGAAACAGATCAGAGCTGACGGATTCAAATCCACGGCCTGAAGACAAACTGAGCCCCAAATACACATCTCTCTCTGAGGATACGTGAGGTTCAAGGTCAGCATATTTCAGCCTATTAAATCCTTTGGCCCAGTTTCCCGCACAGGGATTATGTCTAATCCTGGACTAAATATTTTTTCCTATTGTGGTCTTCATTGACTTTTTCCTTTTAGTCTAGGACCATGCTTAATCCATGAACGGGAAACCGGCCATTTATGTCCAACATGCAAACAGAGCACAAAAAAAGAGACGTAGCTGCAGTTCACTTAATGACCACTGGGGGCATCAACACCTGTGTTTGGTTAATGCTGCTCACGTGTGCCTTCTGTGTGTGAACACCTGTCGGGTTCAGTATTTGCTGAGCTGTTACTCAAACATTGTTCTATCTTGCAGCAATGACCTCGCCCCCCCCCTCCCTCAGGCTTCATGCCATCCTGGCTGATGAGCTCACATGACTTTAACATGGAAATGCTGCTCACGTTTGTGAGGCTTGTGCAGTCACTTTGGAAGCATATCGTCCACATTTGTGCTGTTTAGCAGGTTTTCGTACCATCTCATCCAGCGTGAAGCGGTGGTAGATGCCCGCCGGCAGCGTGATCAGATCCCCCTTCTTCATGGCAATCCGGATCCATCGGTCCTCCTTGTCCCGGACATCGAAGTAGGCCTGGCCGTCCAGGATGTAGCGGATCTCATCATCCAGGTGGAGGTGCTCTTCGAAGAACATCTTCAGCTGCAGGAGAAATGAGTCAGACTCAAAGCCAGTTTTAAAACCTCTCACTTAAATAAAGCTCACACAGCAGTGGTTAGTGCAGCAGATACCGGAATGATCCAGGAACCAAAACCGGCACCACTTCTCTACAATAAAACCCGACAGGCGTTTAAAAATCAAGATGGCCACAAAACAACATGACAAAGTCAGTAGAGCCGTCCTTCCTGAATGATCTCACATATTTGATGATGAAGTGTGAAGCTTCTCTGCAGCTGTTCTGCATCATAAATGAATGTGTTTTTCCAAAGTGCTGCTAACAGAGGCGCAATGATGGGCTCTCACCCTGCACAGTACCATGCAGGTGCCATCAGCAGGTTTCAACCTCTGTGTGTATCCATACACCGTCACTGTGGGGTTTTTGGTTAGAAATAGACAAAAAAAAAAAAAAAGCTCAGGTGATTTTGTTTAAGATGTAAACTTGACTTCCCTGCAGTGAAAAACCTGGAAATCAAGAGTAAAGCCTCCAGCGGTTGGTGTGATGGCTGGGACAGTGAAAAGCTCTACAGACACATTCTGGTATCTGCTGCTTTCTTAAGGTGTGTAAAGAAGGACATGTGCGATACCTTCTCCTCATAGTTGGGCAGAGTGTCCTTGTGGATTGTGATGATGTCCATGTAGGAATAGCCCTGGTCCTTGCGGATCTGCTGCAGCTCTGGGTCGGTTTCATAGATGTCAGCATTCAGCTGCAGGAGCAGGAAACAGGAAGCAGACAGAAAGGAAACTCAGACCCCATTCGCAGACGCATCACTTCCTGCTTAGTAGTGGAGGTACGTCTTGAGAAGAAAACTACAGTGAGGACACATCTGTCCCGCGCTGTGCAGATGTTCTGATATTTTTAGGAAGCTCCTTTGTGAAGCTGTGTACGAAGAGTAGAAAAAGTAAAAGCAGCGACATCATAGGTTCACTGCCTGCTGCTGAGTCAGCAGCTGCACCCTGATTAACCTGCTCCAACATCAGCACCGGCTGGAACACAGCTGATGAGTCCATCAATCTACCTAATCTTCACGTTAAAGGGGCGAAGCTGGCAGTGTCCGACCAATCAAACAAAGGAGTGTGTGCATGCTTTAAGCCTATTGGTCAGAGAGAGGTGTGCTATTTTAATAAAGTTCAGCCTGTTTGAAGCTGGGAAAGAGGCCGGCTGTGCCTCGGCTCACAGTCTGATAGATTATGATTTTATTCCATCAGCTGCTGCTGCGCTGCTCTTTTATGGTCTGAGAGTAAAGACTGAAACCTGAAGTCAGACTCAGGCTTGGACTACCTGCTAATCTGAAGTATAAGCTGATATTAAAGCCTGCTGTTTGCACTCTCAGGAAAAAGTCAAGGAATAAAGCTGTTTATAAAAATCTGTGTATTACTGATGCTCCTCATCCAGACCTCAGAGCCACCTACTATTCGCACCCTGAGCTCTGAGGGGCGCTATTCGCCAGAGACCTGATTGATCAGTAGGCGGTGACTTCATAGCTGCTGATCAGGAACATGAAAGTCTCCAAAGCAGGCTGGGTCTGTGTTATAAAACACAGCGTTTTCTGCTGTGTGATGTCAGCACAGGTTCGGCTCAGTGACCATTGACTGCACTTTATTATCTGCTCCTGATGCTGTCTCAGGGGTCGCACCTGGAACCTTCCCCCATGATCCCAAACACAGAAGTTCACCAGTTTTGACCCAGAGTACAAATCTTAGTTTTTTCCTCTCTAAGTATTCCAAGTATTTCCTGATCCACCAGGAACTACTGTCCTTTAAACCGAGACTCTGAGTGGCAGAAAACCCGTAAAAAGCCAGACGGTGAGGTCCAGACCTGCAGCCTGCCACAGGCCCTGACAGGTGCGCACAGGTAAGCGGTCCCTCTGTGGACTCACCTGCCAGTAAAACACTCCGAGCTCCTTCAGCCGCTCCAGGCTCACCGGCTGGTTCGGGTCCAGCCTGTGTGGCTTCCTCTGGTCCTCTTCGGATTCATCCATGTACCAGGCCTCCAGAGCCATGTTACAGCCGGACCCAAGCGCCGTCAGAGGAGCCTCCCGCTGGTACTGCTGCTGCGGCTGTCACGTGACTGCAGCAACACTTCCGGTGCGCTGCTTTCACGTACCTGGAGTATAGCAGGAAAAATCCGTGATCGAGAGGTCTGCAGGGCCCTGCTTCCTTTGTTTTTATTTTTTTCTTATTCTCTTTGATTCCGACTGTGGGGTTATCCATGGAACCTCATACGCTTTGGGGATTCCTTGAGGAACCTTCAACAGCTCTGTTTTCAGAAAAGGATTCCTCCTTCCTCCTCATTAAAGCTGATCCAGGAAGAATCTTTTTTTTTTTTGTATTAGCTCGTGTCTGTATGCTGCGTTCACCGCTTTATCAGTTTGAAATATAATTTTTTTTAAAATTCTCTATTTACATAATAGAGAATATATGTTGTGCTGGGACCGGGTTATGGAGGCAAAGCAGGAAATCAGAGTCAGGATCAACATCAGCAAAAGCATCTTTGCTCCATCGAGGACTGAATCATCCTCCTGTCTGTAAATGCAACCAAACAGTGGCGATGGAGAGGCTGACAGATGAGGTCAGGCAGGAATCTCTGTGGACTATGATGTTTGCAGATGACACTCTGGCCTGCAGTGAGAGTAGGAGCAAGTGGAGGAGAGCCTGGAGAGGTGGAGGTATGCTCTGGAGCGAAGAGGAATGAAAGTCAGTAGACGCAAGACAGAATGCATGTGTGTGAATGAGAGGGAGCAGAGGGAGTGAAGGTAGATGAGTTTAAATACCTGGGATCAACCATACAAAGCATCAGACGGTGCACAAGAGAAGTGAAGAAGAGAGTGCAGGCGGGGTGGAGCGGGTGGAGACGAGTGTCAGGGCTGACCTGTGACAGAACGAGAGCAGCCAGTGTTTCATTTTTATTTCAGTATACATTTATTCTTCTTAATTATTTAAACTAAAATAGAACTTTTTAAACAATACCAACTTAAATGAATTAAAAATAAAAACTAAATCAGAAAACTACAAAAACTCTGGATAAAACATGACGTCAGACACGTGGCGTGAAGTCTGGAGCGGGAGCCCCCAGCGTCAGCAGCACTGACCGCAAATATATTGCGCAAAAATATAACGAATTCATATTATCAGTAAAAGCAGTGCTTCTGCCATCATAACCTAACCCAGCCTGTCTGTTTCCAGTCCACAACGGTGACTGTGAGAGATGCACTGGCCAAATGGGTGAGAAACACACACTCACTCAATCAATCAATCAACCACTCTTTATTACAGCATACTAAATCAAACATAGCAGAGGCCTGTAATGCAAAGCTTGTTTAGATATCTGCAGGGATACATCACTGTGGTACCTGATGCTAACCTGCACTGCAGCAGCTGGCTGCAAATTTAAAATATTTTATTGTTAGTAAACATTAATATCAGACGCTCCTGCTGCTGTTTTCACTCAGTGTTTAACTTCTTAAGATTTGTGTAATGTTATAGTTCCATCTTCCTGTGTAAAATCAGCTGACCTGTCCATCGTTCTGATTGGTCACATGTTCCAACATCCTAACCAAAACAACATCAAGACGCTCACCGGGCTGGTAAGTCACACAGGACATCCAACTGGCAGAGGCCTCCTGAGGACATGGTTGAGACAAATACTGCACAGCCATGAGATTAAAATTACTATGAGCATGGTTATCAGCTCAATACTTCAGAAAGAGACGGAGTTTGCTGCATATGACCAATCAGAACAGACAAGAGAGCAGCTGATTTCACAACTGAAGAGAAAACAATGCTGAAAGCAGCATGAGTGTGTGAGGAAAAGTGCTGTTCGCCAAGTCTGCGGCCATGTGACTGTCATCCACTTACAGGAGGCGCCGCAGAGCTCTGATGGCAGTGCGATGGAGGCGTGTCTGGATCCTGGCGTGTGTGGATCCTGGAGTTTTTCAGGCCATAGGCCTCAGAGCAGTTGTGAACCTCTTCTAACCAGATAGACAAGCTGAAGGGAATCCAGTGCACAAAGAACCTGAGGCTGCTCTGCATGTCCAACAGCCTGGTCAAAGACTGGGGTAAGATTCAGAGCTCAGACCGGAGGCTGTGCCAGCAGGAGGCACAGCCTGAGGGCAGATGTTTCTGAAGGTGGTGGGTGTTTTGTCCTGGCCTCCCAAAGAGCCAGTCAGCAATGATCAAGGATGTCTTTGTTACCCTGGGGGGGTAATTTGTTATATAGTACAGATATAAATTATAATATAGGACCGGAGGCCTTTAAGAGTGCACATTAACATGGTTATTCCTCGTACAGAGAGGGGTTATTTAACTGAAGTTTGCATTTTATTTTTTTACAAGAAGTATATAGGCTGAACTAAAATCAAATCCCATATTTAAAAAGGTTTTCTGTTGATAACGAGGCATCCTGGTGATTTTCCTTTGGTGGAGAGCCAAAGTTGCTGATATGCATGAAACGCCCAGAACAGATTTCTTTAAAACGATTCCAGAAATTAAAATGTTGGATTTAAAGCTCTGTCATATTATTTTGAAAGTGCAGTTGCTGATAACCTTGAGGCTCCGGTCCTTCCTGTTTCCTTACTGGCAGGCTGATCTGGTTCCCAGACCCTCATCCCGCAGTCAGACTCCTCCTCCGCTATGTTTGACTGCAGCGGGTGATGGTGGTCCTGTTTCTGTAAGCAGAACCTGCAGCAGGTGGAGAACCAGGACTGCCAGCAACATGTAGCAGAGACGGCCAATAGTCTTGCATACTCACAAATTCAAAGCATCTCGTTTTGGAGGGGCGGTTTATTGAGGGGGCTTGTCGTCACCCTGCCGGGTGGGAGGGCAGCCAGCTTCAACTTTGTGAACACAATAACTTGAGATCCCTGTGACCTAGCATGTTCAAATTCACACCATAGATGCATCTATTAAATATCTCACACAAGTTTGAATCTCAGCGACCTTGACCTCAGGGTCAGAGGTCAAGTTTTGAAAATCTTGTGAACGCTTGAGAACGAACATGTTCAGATCCATTCCATAGATGCATCTATTAAACATCTTGGTTGACCTAGTTCTTACCGTAATGAACCAATCACATGTGCTGCAGGAGAGTTCATGAAGCCGGTGGAGCTGCCACGCTGACTTCATGTTTGTGGGAAATCCTCAGGAAGAGAAACACTGGGCCGAGGGGATGTGGATGGACAAGGCCGCGAAGAGACTCCCCCACCTGAAGAAACTTGATGGTGAGTGTCTGAGAGCAGGGCCCGAATTGGGCCCAAAACACAGATCATAACGATGAGCAGCTCGGTCATCTCTTCTTCTGCTGTTTCAGGAACTCCAGTCATCAAGCAGGAGTGAATGAAGGAGAAGCGTGACCCCTCTGCTCCCTCCGAGTCTTCCTCTGCTTTTCCACACTGCTGCTCAGCTCAGGGACTTTGCTGCAGATCATCAGGCATCATAGAGCGAGTGTGTGTCAGAGGTGGAGAACGTCTTCAAAAGCACAAACAGCTGTTTGCCACACGGGAAGGATTTGAAAGCTTAAAGCAGAAGCTGCTGCACAGCAGGATTAAATTAGCCCTCATTTAAACTCAGATTTCATGCTCCTGTGTTTGTACGGTTCCGGGATATTTGTGATTCTAAATTATATTGATTATTTAAATAAATACTGTTGATGTAACAGTTTTTGTATTCATAAGTAATCAGTACTGAAAGGTTCCTTTCTGTGAGAAATCTCCAGGAGATCTTCGGATTCCTGAATGCAGCCCTGGAGATGATTAAAGTACATGTCAAATCCTTAGAAACGCTTTCTAACCTGCTGCGAGCATCATCACAGGCAGCACCATGTATGCTCGCGCTGTTTCTGAGCATTCACTGGAGGAAACTACAAAATCGTGCATTCTGGGTAAATTTTAGGCTCAGACCGGGTCATCTTGTGTGACCCCTCCAGGGTTAGAAAAAAAAACTTTACTGTGTTTCTAATTTACTCTCATTGATGTTTGTTTATTTTCAATTCTGTTGCTTATAATTCACTGTTAAAAAAAACAAATCTGGAAAAAAAAGTCTTCCGCTTATGTCCCACCCACCGTTCTCAGGATCTCGATTCTGATTGGTTACGATAAACGCCAATCAGCATTTTGTTCATTCACTTCCTTGGCAACGGCCTCGAACCCGGAAGTTAATGTCTTGGCCGGGAAATATGAGCGGAGCCAGGAGCATCTGTCCAGCTGCTGTGATGAAGAGGTGCGCAGCTGTGGAGGTGAAGCAGGTGATCGTGGCTCTCTGCAGGCTTCTGGCGGCCGCGGGTCTGGACTCGGTGCCCCCGCCAGAGGCCTTCAGACGGGCCAAGTTTGGAGACACGGTTCAGGTGAGTTCATCGGTCTGCGCGCGCCTACACAAAGCCGTGCCGCGTGCGCTCGCC
Organism: Pterophyllum scalare; assembly: GCA_024447675.2. NCBI lineage: Eukaryota > Metazoa > Chordata > Actinopteri > Cichliformes > Cichlidae > Pterophyllum > Pterophyllum scalare. The sequence goes on from JAMQGT020013391.1 coordinate 88,598, forward strand.
GGCCATTCTATTGGGTACACCGGTTCACCTGCACATTAACACAAATATCTAATCAGCCAATCACACGGCGGCGCAGGTCGACATACAGACAGGTGAATACGACCTGAAGTTTAGATTGACGGAGATGGTGATTCCAGTGACTGAACGTGGTACGGTTGTTGGTGTCAGACTGGGATCTCCCACACAAACATCTCTGGTTTACAGAGGAGGTCTGAAACAGGAAACGCCCAGCAGCAGCTCCCTGGGAGAAGATGCTTTTCAGAGGTCAGACTGCTTCCAGCTGATAGGAAGGCAATAGTAACTCAAATAACCACTCGAGGTATGCAGTAGATGGGCTACAGCAGCAGAAGAGCTCATCGGGTGCCGCTCCTGTTAGCTGAGAACAGGAAACTGAGGCTACAATTTACACAGACTCACCAAAACTGCACAACAGAGAACTAGAAGAATATTTCCTGGTCTGAGTCTCAATTTCTGCTGCAGCCTTCAGATGGTAGGCTCAGGTTGTGGTGGAAACAACATGAAAGCATGGCTCCACCCTGCCCTGTATCAGTGGTTCAGGCTGCTGCTGGTAAACAGAGCACAGTTTATACACCAAAGCCTACCCGAGTGTTGTTGCTGACATGTCCATCCCTTTGTGATCACAGTGTATCTTCTGATGGCTGCTTCCAGCAGGATAACGCACCATGTCACAAAGGTTCCTTGACCATCACAGTGAGTTCGCTGCACTCATTCTGCCTCCTCAGATCTCAGTCCAGCAGAGCACCTTTGGAGTGCAGCAGCTGTGTGCTGCTGTCATGAAAACATGGACCAAAATCTCTGAGGAATGTTTCCAGCACCGTGTTGAAACTGAGCCATGAAGAATTAAAGCAGCTCTGAAGGCAAAATGAGGTCCAACCTGGTACTAGCAATGTGTACCTAATAAAATGGCCGGCACGTGCATGTTGAAATTTTTGAGAGTCACGTGCACACGTGATCCTTTCATATCAGCCATTCCAATGGCTCATATTCAGCGATTCGTAAGTCACATTTTTACGCACAGGAAATGATCAAATTTGTGCATAAATGATCACATCAGAACAACACACACAGATCACTGTTAACTGTGAATTTTAGTTTATGCTTGTAGATCATGTCATTCACACTTACTTCTCTCCATGAGCGGACATTACCATTGGAGAGATCTGGTGAGCTTCTCCATAAACACTCAGAAAGATAACTCAGAGTCTCGGTGGGTTTCCAGGACGATCAGTTTTGGCAGCTGCTCGCCAACATCCTTCAGACCGCCGGCATCGTTTCCTCCAACAGTGCAGAGCCAAGAGCAGGTTGGTGAACTGCTGGGTTATGATGTTTCTTCATCTTTCTGCACCTTCATACATGAAATCAAACGCTAACCCTGTGCTGCTGTGATTGGTGTTTGTCCCTCAGCAGAGTGCAGGAAGCTGGTGGCTGCCGGCCTGTGGCAGAGCGGCTACCACGCTGACTGGATGTATGAGGACGAGGAAGGAGGCAATTTCTCCAGTCGGGATCTCCTCCTGGCGCTCGGCTGGCTGCTCACTGCGGGAGTTTTGGAGAACGTGGTGATGAAGAGAGTGCAGCAACTGGACAGGACGCTGCTCACATGTACACCTGTGAGTACGATGGCAGCAGGCAGGTGAACCTCAGGCTGCGCCTGTGTGCTAACCTGTAATCTCTCTCTCTGTCAGGTGAAGCCCCGTCTTTCCACTGACCTCCAGATAGACTCCGCCTCCCTGAGGAGACTCCAGTGGCTCATTGGCTGCCTGAGACATCAGAGACGGGTGCTGCTGTCGATGCTGCAGGAGCGAACCCGAGCACTCCATGCTGTGAGGAAACCCTCTCTTCAGTGTTCTGTTCACTAAACCAGACAACACCAGCCTGAAGGTGAATGAACTGTTGAACAAACTGTGTTCTCAGGTTCTTTCTGCCAGCATCGCCTCTGCTGCTCCGGCCTCCTCTGATCAGAGCTCTGCAGCACTCAAAGAGGTACAGTTGTGTTTTTCTGTTTAATACCACACTCTGTAAATGAAAGATGGATGCAGCTTCCAGTAATGAAATGCCTTAAACATGGATTCTCTCTGATCTCTGAGATCAGTGAGCAGTTTCCTGGTGAGTTTATGGTCTCAGTTGCTGCTTTCAGGTCCAACTGAATAAAACATGGAGTTTATTTTGGAAATGATGTGCCCATCAGAAGGACCAGTAAATTGGGGGGCTGGGGGCTACCAGGTTGTCATCACACAGTATTGATTAAATATATAACAGGACAGCATCGCCTGATCCATCCACAGCACAGGTCAGTCATTAACACGCTGCTGCGTGGTTTGGAGTACTCGCTGTGGAAAAGTCCTGATCCTCAGCTTTGCGTCCACGCTGAGGGATTCTTTCCTGAAGGGTTCAGATATCTGGTGTCCGGGACACTGTGGGCTCATGGGCTGCAGTTACACTGTGAGTTTTTAAAAGCTGAGCTCAAAGACATGCTGCACGTGAACAGAGCTGATAAGCAGGCCGAGAGCGATGCCTGAACTGCAGCACGTTACAAAGACAAGCGCCTCATCCAACGCCAGAGATGAACCGCAGTGGAAACAGCTGGAACTGTTAACGTGTGTCCTTCTGTTGTAGGAGTGCGTTTGTGTGCGGCAGCTGTGCAACCTCCTGGAAGCTTATCTGAAGTGGAAACAGGTGGAGGAAGTCTTCTGGACCTGGATGGTACGTTTGTTGTTCTCAGAAATTTATCACTGACAATATGATGAATTCAGCAGAGAGTGGCCGAACCAGGGATGTTAGAGGAAGTGATGCTGTGTGTGCGTGTGCGTGTGTGATTGTAGGACAGCGTTGTGGACTTCCATGTGAAAGATCCTGTCACCAGGAGGCCAAAACATCCACCCGACGAGAGTCCGGGAGTGTGTTGTCATGGAAACAGTGGACTGGAGAAGCTGGAGGAGATGCTGCTTAGACTGTCCACAGCTCAGGTGAGCACCACCCACAGGTCATCCAACAGAGGTCATCAGACAGTCCTGACTTTGAATCACTCATGTTGGATTTAAAGATTTATAGACACAAATTTACCAGAGTAAAATCAGCTGATTCGGATCCATGGAATCAGTACTTTTGAGTCTTAAAGGGTGGAAAAAAGTTTGGAGGCTGGACAGAAACATTTTGCTGCTCACACCAGAGACCACAGTTTGAGTCCTACGTGGGACGGATTCTATAGTTAATCATTTGAAAGTATTCAGTCGTGGTTCAGGGTTAAAACACATTTACCACTTTTTGCTGAGTCATGCTGACTCTTGGAGACATGTTTGTTCCCAAAAACAGGGAAGAACGGTCCACAGATGGTGTCTAATGTCAAGTCAAGGCTGTGGGCTCTGCTTCAGACATTTCCCATGATTCTTTGGTCCTCAGGGCTTTACTCGGCATGTCGGTAGCCACTGTTACATCACGTGACTACATCCAGCATAAAGGAGCCGACTCCATTTCAATTTTTTATTGTTTTTTATTTTTTTTAAAGCACAGCGCTCCTCTCAGGGTGCTTCCTACTGTGATGCTGTCTCCCAACAATCAGCACTTGATGACAACAGGGAGGAAGCAGGAAGTAGTGTTAATTAGCTTTTCAGCATCATATTGAGACAGGATGTTTCTAATTTTAGAGATGTTGATCAGATAAAAAAGGCAGTCATACATATTTGTTTAATATGTGCATATATCGTGGTCAAAAATGATTCCTGCAGTTTAAGTGATTTGTATAATCATAGATAATTAAAGCTGGGTATGACCTGCATCGGTGTGTTTTCTCCTCCCTGTGCATGCTACCTCTAAGGGAAGCATGCACAGGGAGGAGCGTTCAGTCCCCTGTGTGAGGGCCTGCCAGCTGTGAAATATTAAACTGTGGTGTTTATGATATTTGTGCTCCTACAGAGAGAACAGAGGAAAGGAGGAGAAGCTGGTAGGGACAGAGAAGGAGAAGCAAGGTTGCGGGGAGGGTGCAGCGCCTCCTCGTCCCTCCCTCCTCTCCCGTCCTCCCTCCTGTCCTTGCCCTCCCTCCCACAAGTCTGCCGAGCAAGTCTCCGGCCGGAGGAGCCGCGGAGATTCCCAGCGGGGGGCCCCTACAGCCGGGCTGAGGCTCCAAACGAGCTCTCGGCGTCTGAGGCTGTGGAGCTGCTTCGTCATGCAGAGGCTGTGCTGATGAAGAGGAGGGACGGACAGAGGCTGGCCAACAGGATGAAGCTGCAGGAGACGATCGGCAGGCTGGATGAACTGGTGCTGATACCACCGTGAACGTTTAGTTTGAACTGGATGAACTGGTGCAGGTTTGTGATGGTGGATATGAAGCTGTGAGGATTTTATCTTTGCTTTCTGTGCAAAATTCTAAAAATCTGATGAGGCTGAAGCAGCTGCTGCACAGAGGAGTCAGACATTAAAGGCATTTAATAAATAAAAAACTGTCCTACCAAACATCTGAATATCACTGTGATAACTGGATTTGTTGGTCTGATAAATTAAATGTTGTCAGTTTGAAGTCAAACAAACTACGGACGTCAAAAACATCATTTACATATTTATTCATTCATCAACACAAAGTTATTTTCAGCAGAACCAAAAAAGTCACTTCAAATTTAAACGTTACAAAAATCTGCACGGACCAGATTCGAGCTTCTGTTCATCTGTGGGAGTTTCACGGCACCGCCATCATCACGAATTCACCACCAGCAGTTTCTGCATGTATGAGTTGAGCCACTTCTGCCTCTCCATGGAGGTGAGCAGCTTGCTCTTCTCTCTGAAAGCGGCGTCGTCGGCCACCACCAGGTTCCTCTTGTCCATCCCGGCTCCCGGAGACGACCATTCGGCAGGCCACGCCCCCTCCACCCTACAGGTAATCATACAGAAAACAACACAGGTATTGCAGCATCCAACACGGATGTTAGGTCAGGGCCACTGAGGGGATTTAAAATACAATGGGGGGCAGGTGAGTTTACATATTTCAAAATGTGCTCATAAATAAGTTTCTTATAAGTTCAAATATGTGTTTGAAATGTTTTTCTTGTGAATTTGCCTTTTTTAAATAGTAAATTTGCAGCTTTAATCTAAAATATTCTCAGATGTTTTCCTCTGAATATTTACCCTCTTCTCTCAGTTCATCATTGATTATAAATAAACTCACATCAAACTTAAACCGCTTCATGTTTAAGCACTTATTAAATTCCTTTAAAGCCTCTCAGAGATATTTGTTTAAAGCTGTGGTTCCTAAAGTCACGAGTGCTGCAGCCCACTTAAAAACCAGGAAGTCCCATGGGGACCCCCTCCCCCGGTCATCTGATAGCGCAGGCCTGTGAAAGTTTGGTGGCTATAAGTCTGTCTTCACTTTAATAGAAATACCAGAGAACGTGATGTATTTCCTTGAAAATCTATTTAAAAAAAACATAAACAACACAGGCTACCCAGTCACAGAGGCTGGAGCCTGTCCCAGTCATCATTGGGCAAGAAGCAGGGTACACCCTGTACAGGTCATCAGCCTGTTGCAGGGCCAACACAGAGACAGACAACCATTCACACTCACATTCACACCGATGGGCAATTTAGATTCACCAATTAACCTAACCCCAGTAAGTGCATGTCTTTGGACTGTGGGAGGAAACCGGAGTCCCCGGAGCAAACCCACGCAGACACAGGGACAACATGCAAACTCCTTCCTTGTAACAGTGATCCAGAAACTTCCTGTACCACCATTACCATCTCTTAAGCCAGCCTAAACACTCCTGAGTCTGCTCCTCATCCTCAGCACCCTTCATCAGGCCCTAATCTGCTTTAGCAGCCTGCACTAAAGTCCTTAAGGGCTCAGGTGCAGTGCATTTCTGGCTGCATGTGTGTGAGGTAGATCCTCCTGCAATTCTGATAATGACCAGCATTTATAAAATGAGCTTCGTGTTTACTTCAAGCAGCTCATCAGGAGGCTCACAGTCTTCTATCGAATCAGACCACTTCTCACAGCCAGAGGAGTTGCAGCTTTAAAGCGCTTGGCCTGGCTCTGCTGCCACCATCTTTTATATACAGTCTGGTATTTCATGAGAAACAGCTGTACCTTGTCTCCGCCCCCTCAGGAGAAAATAGCCACGCCTCCCTCATCAGCCCCGAGTTGCTGTTGGCTGCCGCTCTGAGGCCGGGCGCTGACATCATCTGAATGCTCCAATCGCGGAGGGAGATGGAAGGGTAGAGGACGTTCCAGTCAACTCGTTTTGTGTTCCTCAGAATCATCTGAGCTGCAATTGGAGGAGGTCGCAGAGAGACAAGAACTTCATTTAAACATCATTTCATCCACATTTAGCGTGTCAGTCACACAGACTTCTGTAAAAACAGGACCAGTGAGCACTCGTCAGCAGCCATCACTAAATCAGCTCCAACCCAGTTTAACCATCATTGATGAAGCTGCAGCTCACTGCCTCCCTGCCTGAGGTCAGGGATCAATAAGAGGCTGGATCAGCTGATTTATCCGGTGCATTTATTGATCCTGCAGCATTTTGAGTGTGAATTAGGAAAATCTTCCTTGCTTCAGTGTGAGACAGATCATCTGTTCAGTGCTCAGCGGGAGTTTGTGAAAAGTACCTGAGAGGTAGACGAGGCTGAGGGAAGCCAGACGTCACCAAGATCATACCCAGAATGCAAAGCAGCAGGACGGGCGGTCGGGGAAAAACAGGAAGCCGAGACATCCTGAAAACAAGCAGAAGAGGAATTTTTACAGTTAATGAAGCTTCATTCATTCATTCATCAGAAAGCGTGACTGCAGGTGCTCATGTGGCAGATTTAAAGCAGAATAAATGAAAGTGCTGCTGTGGCTCAGCTCAAAGTTTAATACGACTTAAGCTGTCAGAGAAGGAAACATCAGATTTGGTGGAGAATTCCCTCAAAATGGCCAAAACCTACAGAAACTCCAGCTTCAGAGCCCATTCAGCTTTTCTGGGCCAAACGACAAACTCACCAGCCTGATTTAGCCCAAAAATTAACATCTGGGATTCACCCTCACACCACCTCCCGCTGTGATGAAGTTGTGTCTTGCAGTTAATCTAAGAGCAGGTTAAGGTTTGAACATTTTTGGCCTCCTTTGCTGATGCTTTAAGCTGCACCCTAACCCTTTAATCCAGACCTAACTGAGCAGCTTTATTTAAAGCCTAAATCATGTTACATGTGAGACTCCAGCCTCTGCAAAGCCTTCACATGGGGAGTATTTATACATGAAAAAGGTGGAAAATCTTCACTTTGTGAATATGAAACGTGTGTGATGAGAAGCCATGTTCAGGTGGATGAAAATGAGGAAGTCACAGATGAAATGTGGCTGCAGCTGCTCGGTGCTTCCTCCTCTCTCAGAACTCTCAGATCAGGACATTTTCTCTCAGAAACTCTGAGAAGCTGCTTCTTCCACATTTATGGACTCTACTGCCTTCTGTTTCCATTACACTCAGTGACAGTGGCAGAGGTCAATGATCTAAACATGAGCAGGAATCTTACTGAGATGTCAAAGTCCAGGCAAGTTAAGAATATTCATTATCATTATTAACAGGTGGTATCTGCATATTTCATCAGGTTACTTTCCAAACAAAAAGACTGAAAATCAGCCTGAATGATCTGACACAGAAGTAAACTGTTAGCTTCATACCTTTTCCTTAATATTAAACACATTGGCATCATAAACTGATGCAAAAAAAATCTCCAGATTGAATGAAATTAAGTTTCTGAAGAATCGCTGGAATCCACTGGCCCTCGGGTCATTTTCAGTCTGTGATTGTTACGGTGGAGTCTGCATGAGCCAACGTCTGCCAATCGCAGACCGTAAAATCATTCAGGGACTCTTCATACCACAGTTTACTGATTAAACCAGCGCTGTCAAACATATGGCCCATGGGCCTAAACCAGCCCACTAAAGAGTCCAGTCAGGCCCATCAGATGGCTTTGAAAAAGTGTGAAAGCTGCACAGATGCGATGAGGCTGATCTGAGTCACATAAGAGTCAAACTTTTAGCTGCCAGTATGATGGAGCTGTAACTATAAAATGATGCATTATTGCTGTTTTAAAGGGTCATAAAGTCTACAATTGGAGGGTGAAAGTGTTGCACATCAGACTACAGAGTGAGTCCCTTAGTGGCCACTTTAACTATGTTTCAATCGTTTTACTAATTAAGGTTAAGGCTACAGTACAGCTCAGTGTTGCTCTCATTTATCTGTCAGAGCTACAGGTGCCCTGACCTCTGGGTTATGGTCATCAGTCCTCCAGCTTCTTATTTCTCAGCAGGCAGGGTCACTGCTGTGGAAGGTTTCTCCAAACCAAGTCCAGCAGGCTCTGCTGATTTTAGAGGCTTTGCAGCCATTATTGTTCAATCTGTACAAACGCTGCATTATATTTTCTAACATTTAAACTAATTGTTACAGAACCTGCTGACTTTATACTGACAATAATGTTTCTGTAGACCGCGGGTGCTGCTTTCTGTCACTGGTGTTTTTAGCAATTTTTAGCACTATATTATCACGCTCACGCTCTTCAGCACGTCTGAATAATAATGATGATGCAACAAATCAGGAAATGTTGTTTTCATTCAGGTGTGATTAAATTACATCATTACTTTAATTGTTTATATCTTAACCTTTAACAGTAACAAAATTCAGTGGCTGTAAAATTATTATCTTACCAAATATGGCACATTTTATTAGAAGTGACAGAAAAACACACAGGAACAGCAGTGACACAACGAACCATCCAGGGACATATACACACTCAGCTTAGACACACCTGACAAAAGGAGGATTAATAATGATATAAAAATTTGCATAAATATTTATATTTTGTGCAAAAAATAGCTGTAAACAATTTTTTGATAAAGTTTTTGTGTGTGTGTGTGTGTGTGTGTGTGTGGTGTTACCAATAAAGACAAGGGCACCAGCGACAACAAGCTTTCTACAGGGCATCGAACCACACACCGTCAGTCAGGCTGCATGCACAAAATGACATCATTGAATCCATATGTGTTCAGTTTTTACAGTAAAGCCAGTCACACATATGAAATTATGAGATAAAAGAGGAAAATTCAGATAAATGCAAAGAGACTGTGGCCCCACTGTGAGCCGCTTTACAGGAAATACGTGACAGGAAGTGGAGTGATGACATCACTGTGGCCATTTCTTTGTTTTCTTACACTCATTTTCTCATGGTTTACCATTTTTATTTTAAATCTAGTTTTGTGATGTTTAGCATACATTTGAGATTTATATTTACAGTATTGCATTTTAAATACTTCCCCACTGTCCCTGACTGTGTGGATGAGTGTGGACGTCTATACAACTGATTATATAGCAAATAGTGTCGAACTGCTAACATGTTATTTTCTTTGAAAGAGTTTTTAAAGTCTAATATTTCTGTAAAGGTCAGGGGTGGAAAAACGGACATTTCCACCCAACTCTAACCTCCTCTTCCACCGTCTTTCCGAGCTAAGCGGCGACCTCACAGGTTGTGGGGGTGTAGAAGGACGCTGAACAGTTCAAACAAGTAAGTTCACCATGCAATGAGCAGACTTCACACAGACACAGGAAACGGCACCAAAGTGTCATTCATGTGTGTCTGGAACTACAGGTGTGTGGCTGTTTTGTTTGGTCGGTTCAGCGACCATTTTAGTGAAAAATGTGAAAAATCAATACACGTGTGTTTGCATTTCTAACAAAAATCTGAGAAATAGTTCCTGCGTTGTAAGATGTGCTGTGATTGGACCTCTGGAGTGAAACATCATTATCGCCGATCGCGCCTCCACCAGTTTGGACTTGAAGGACAAGGTTGATGTTTCCACCATGTTTGCTGGGATATGGATGTTTCATGCTGGATTGAACGTGGGGGCCAAAGAGTTTGACGGCCCTGTGATGAACTAACCTGCACCCTTACAGAGCTTCGTGCAGACGTGCTGTTTAAAGATGCTTGGAAGCCAGAAGTTTGGTGGGTTCTTACCTGCTCCTCAGGTGTTGGCGTGTCTCTTCAGAGTTGGACTTGATGCTCGGACCGTCGCTCAGGAAGAGAAATGAACCTAAAAAGAAACCAATCAGAGCTGCAGAGGAAGCTTCTGTGCCCACTGGAGCTGCTCTGGTGTCTGCTCCCTGTAAGCAGAATAAAGTTTCGGTAAAAACAAAATGGATTCCGACTTGTCCGTCTTGATGCTTTGCTGTGTGCAGATGAACAGTGGTCTTTCATACTTATATACACCTTACACTGGAGGGCTCTAACCCCCCTCAGCCACCCCCCCCACACACACACACACACACACTGAAGCCTGTACACCCCTCAGCAGATCAATCCAGCTCCAGGGTTTAGTGCTAAGGACACCGCTGCTGGGAGCGTTAGCTTGTTAGTGTCCCAATTCAAAGACTGTTAGTCACCGTGCCGCTGCAGAGGGCCAGCATCTTATTACTGTCAGTCATTACAGAGCTGCTGTGTGTGCGTGTGTGTGTGTGTGTGTGCATACGTGCAGGACTGTTCATTCTTGCCAAACAATGGACAAAAGAAGGAGTCTTACAGGATGAGGGAGATGTGCTCTGAGCTGGAGTCCACTATCGAATAACAAGAGAAAAAATAAATCCTCACGAAATACAGAAGCACATTAAACAAATAGCTAGTAACTGTGGAAACAAGGAAACGCAAACAACTAACAAACTTATGTAAGGCAGGTTTGAGCTGAGTGTCGCTCCTCCAGGAACATTTGATCATCAGACATTTAATGTTGGTTTATATATGTACAGAAAAACAAAAGCTGGACAAAAACAAAAAGCAGTCTTTGTAAGAGTGCTTTTTGGGTCCAATCAACATGCGCCCAAAACTGTAAAACAGGAACAGCGATGCACAAACAGCAGAAACACACAGAGCTGATTAGGAAAGGAGACACAGGTGGGAACAATTAAGGTGGGCAGATTGTTTACTTGCCACATTCAATCTGCAAGCATCATGGGCAGGATTCTCTGTGGACTCTGATGTTTGCAGATGATCCTGTGATCTGCAGTGAGAGTAGGGAGCAGGTTGAGGAGAGCCTGGAGAGGTGGAGGTATGCTTTGAAGAGAAGAGGAATGAAAGTCAGTAGAAGTATCACAGAATGCATGTTTATGAATGAGCAGGAGACAGGTGGAAAGGTGAACATGCAAGGAGCAGAGGGAGTGACGGTGGAGGAGTTTAAATACCTGGGGTCAACCATCCAAAGTGGCAGACACAAGAGAGGTGACGAAGAGAGTGCAAGCAGGGTGGAGTGGGTGGAGACGAGTGTCAGGGGTGATCTGTGACAGAAGGAGAGCAGCCAGAGTGACAGGGAAGGTTTACAGGATGGCAGTGAGACCTGCTGTGATTGATGGTTTGGAGACGGTGACTCTGACACAAAGACAGTAAGCAGAGCTGGTGGTGGCAGACCTGAAGATGCTCAGGTCTTCACTGGGAGTGAGCGGGATGGACAGGCTTAGAAATGAGTCCATCAGAGGGACAGCTCAGAGTCAGAGAGGCTGAAATGGTTTGGAGAAGTGCAGAGGAGGGAGGGTGGTGATACTGAAGATGGAGCTGCCAGGCAGGAGGAGAAGAGGAGGACCTCAGAGGAGGTTCATGGATGTAGAAGAGGTTGGTGTGACAGGAGCATGAGATGGAGGCAGATGATCTGCTGTGGTGCCCCCTTAGGAGCAGGCTTTTAGTTATTGTTGTTGTTGTTGTAGAAGAAGATCCCCAGCTCGACACGTCCATAAGATCTTGTATTTCAGGAACCAGAGCGCTATCAAAGACCTTACAGCAGCACAAATCTGAGCTGATCCAAGTCAGAACTGTCAGGGGTCAGTCTTTAGTGCAGTACCACAAGGATGACACATAGCCTAGTTGAGGTGTTTGCTGAAGTATTGGCTCGTCAACAGCATTCAGTTGCCTCCCCACTCTCATTAGCAACACTTTGGGCCCTTGAGCATGGCCCTTAACCCCCCCCCCCCATCACTCCAGCTGCCCCCTGCTCTGCATGTTGTGCCATGTGTACTGTGTGTGATACATACTACATGTGTGATGGGTCAAAAGAAGAGAACGAGTTGCACTGCATGTATACATGATGTGTGTTTGTGACAGATAAAACTCCTCTGGACACAACAGTGTAGTACTCTAATACAAGTGGGTGAGCAGTGAGCATGAGTCAGGTAGGTAGTAGGAGGGTGATTTACACTTGGCTGAGGACCATGATGATGATCAGCTGAGGGAGCATTCACAGCAGGAGTTGTGTCTGACACCCCATTAGTGATTTGGTGACTAGGTCCAAGTCAGCAGATGGGGCAGAGGCGGGTGAGGGCAGAGCATTTAGTTTTGAAGTATCAGCTGGTAAGATGAAAGGTGGCGGTCAGGGCATTTGCAGAGCTTGTAGTATTTTCTCTTAGGTGTGGACCGCTGTGGGTCTTCCTTCGGTTTCGGGGGCTGTTTTCCACAGCTGTGGGTAATCACTGAGAGGTCACTCTGTTGTCCCCTGAGGAAAGCAGCAGTGAGCAAAGCTTTTTCTTATTGCATTTTCTTCTCTTTCTGACAGTATTGCATTAATAAATGTTTAGTAATAGAGTCTCTCATGTTGTGCACAACATAGAGCTTCCTCGTCTAATTGACATCTCTGTCTTTCTTGTTCCATGAGAAGGGAATTCTGGGAATTGATTTGTTGCTAGGAGGGCTTTGATTCATGTTTTTGCATCAACACACACGCCTGGCTTTTGCTGCTCCTCCTCATCCATGCAAAATGGGCAGCAATACGTAACTGAACGAAGTAAGATGATACAG